>MU784586.1:36033-55295 GCA_026770625.1 Nicotiana glauca
GTAGCCCGCCCCCGCCCAACCCGTCCCAACCTGCATTTTTTGCTACAGTAACGGACTGGACCGGACTTACCCGGATTGAACCGGGCTGTTAGCGGGTCAGTCCGGCCCGATTAACACCTCTGGTACACATGCATGACGAGTTGAGGATTCCTTTGTCGGATTTTGCTTTGCTACTATTCATCCCGTGACCCATTTTCACCTAATTAATAATATGATAACATAAAAATATAAAATGTACTTTCTTTGTCCTATTTTATTTGACAAGCTTTTCTTTTTAATAATTTTTTAAAAATAATGTTACCTTTTAATATTTAAATATAAGTTAATTTTAAATTTTTCATTTTAGTCTTAATCAGATTATTTATTGTCACACAAGCTATAAATAATTTCAAATTATAAATTTAAAATTTATTTATTTTCCTTAAACTCCGTATATGTTATAAAACAATAAAAGAAGAAGAATAATATTGCAGAGAAAAGTAGGGAGAGAGAATTCTTATTGATTTTGGGATGATTTTCAATAGAATAGAACCCCTCTATTTATAGGAAAAAGTGACTTAGCCACCAAGTAATAATTCCTAGAATCTCTCTAAATATAGACATTCACCATAAATAAAATTCTATTTATCTCCCCCTTGAATGTCTATCTACCATATAATGTGTATCGTTAAAACCATAACTAAATAAAACCCAATGGGGGGAAATTTAGAAAAGAAAAAAGAGTACACATATCTACAATATGTTTTTTGGTTGCCTCGTTAAATACCTTGCAAGAAAAATTCAGTGGGACAAAACCTTTTAAGGAAAAAAGAGAACAACGCTTATTAACTCCCCCTGATGAGAGCATCAATTCACATATTTAAGCATTTACATTTCAATCTTGTGCATCATCTTCAAAAGATCTTTAGTAGAGATTTGATAAACAAACAAGCCATATTAACTTAGACAAATTTATTTCACCTTAAAATAATCATCCCTAATAGATGTATTGTCTTCACATGATTTTGTTGGAATCGTTAGTTCAATATCTTCACATAGAGGTGAAAACTCTTGCTATCATATTATCTTGCCTATAGTTATAGCAAGATACATTTGTGCTCAAATTGCACTGAGGAAGTGGTACTTCAAGATCAAGAATTGTATATGCTTCAAGCAACTTAAATCCTTCATGGATTGTCATATAAGTTAAGTCATATAAGTCATATAATAGACTTTAGATGCATATCAAATTTTCATGTCATGCTAGACATATAAGATATCGAAATCTGATTGCACATACCATGGACTTTATGCTTTCAAGTGTTTGAACTGCAGGTCCAAAACTATATGTCTTTCTTATGAAACAAATTCTATTTGAATTGTGTCTCTTTCATTTGGCTAATATTTTTGTGTCTATATTCGACAAACTTAAGATCCTCATCTATACTTAGCGATATCATAGATGTCGTCGACAAATATTTTATATCGGTTCCAACCTCCTTATTTTTCATAAAGACATAACATAGAGATCTCTTCATTCATATATTGATCAGGTACTTGAATCTCTCATGAGATTTAATCAAGTGTTATGTCATGTGATCTTCTAGATCACTTTCCTCCTTTTTATGATCATTTTGATCATTTGCTCATCTTCTTTATCAATAAGTGTTATTTGAAACCGAATTGTCTATACGCTTTTAGCGTACCATAGACTTTGCCCTTCTAGGACTTATTCTAATATGAGCATTTGCAATGACAATATAGTTACTTTCTTTGGGTCAGCAAATGTGTCTGGCATGCTTTGCAATATATTGCAGATGATTTATCTTTTTATAAACTTCAAGTTCATATTATCTTATTCTAGGATCTATATGTACAAATGATAATTTATTCCACGTAACTTTTTCTCAACTATTTAACGTGTCTCCCCCCATGTTAGAAAAACCTACTTGTTTCCTCAACTTTGAGAACTCATCTTTGTGCATTATGGTGTTAATCAAAAAATATACCGCACATCAATAATAATAAGATGGAATTATTTGGTTCCTGATCCTGAACTGTCACGACCCAATTTCCAAACCTGGTCGTGATGGCGCCTCTCGTGAAGACAAGGCCAGCCAATTAACCCAAATCGTATCTTTAATCATTTTTAAAAATAAATGAATAGATAAACACAGTTTAACAACAATAATAATCGGTATTTACAACCCAACACAACCCGACCGAGGTGTCACAAGTCACGAGCATCTAAAGAAGACCTGAACACAGCTATAGGGCCAGTAATATACAAAAATAAATTTTGGAAACTCTAAGGACAACGTCCAGTGCCGCGAACGCTGACAGTCACCTTGCTCAACTACAATAACAAAATCCTCAATCAGCTCAAACCCGCTACCGGGTAACAGATACCTGCAACTGCACGCGAGGTGCAGGGAGAAAAGTGAGTACTCCAACTCAGTGAGTAATAAAAGTAAATAATAACTGAGGAGCAAGAAAACACGTGAGGCACTCCATTATGCTATATAGAACAGTACAATCCTTTGAGAAATCAGTAAAACCGTGAAAATCCATTAGAAAATATATGGGCTCAGTTAAAACCTCTTTTGAAAATATCTTTTTCAACAGTTAAGCAAATGAATGTGATGTCAGATAGTGCAAGTCAGCACATAAGTCAGTCCCTCGGGCACATCACTCCACCAACAAATAACACCAGGGTATCTGGTAAACAGTGCAAGAAGCAGCATGGATGCCGATAAGATGAGAGTGCTGAATGTCCTGACCAACATTACAAAATAAGCACAAATGCATGAGTGCAATGCAATGCATATGACGGTACACTCCGGTACCCGCTGCGGCATACAACCTGATCCATTTAACGTCGACGGCGCTCACTGGGGGTGTGTACAGACTTCGGAGGGGCTCCTATAGCCCAAGCGCAATATCAAGCCATCTCGTGGCATCAATAAATTCCTGGTCAGTCATTGTTACCTGACCGGTCAATCATTGTTACCTGATCAATTTAAAACGTACAGTGTCATTGTTACCACTGTTTCAAGTCCCATCATACAGTGTCATTGTTACCACTATTTCGAAATCACTATTGCGGCGTGCAGCCCGATCCATGCTCAGTCCAGAAATTAACATAAGCCCCTTGGGCATTGGTAAAACAGTAGTTCTCAGCCCGAAATATCATTAAAAATATCATTTGAGTTTTCAAAACTTAGAAGTATGGTTGAGTTTGCAAAACAATATTTAAAACCTTGGACTGAAACCAAATGATATGCAAGATATGCTAAAACAGTAATATCGATCCCCGAAGGATTCACATAGTTGGCACGAAGCCCAAACATGGCAATCATCCCATAGTATGATGACACAAGTTGTTTCAGACAAATACGGGGTAAAATCAACAACCGGAGCAGACCAAGTCACAATCCCCAACGGTGCTCTACCCCACGCTCATATCCGGCGTGCAAGTCACCTCAATACAGCACTTTAATGTGCAAATCCGGAGTTTCAAACCCTCAGAATATCATTTACAAGTATTACTCACCTCGAATCGGTGAAATCTCTAGCTCGTGATGCCTTTGACCCTACAATCGGCCTCCACGCGCGTCAAATCTAACCAAAATCAGAACGAATATATCACAATATGCCAATGGAACAATACCCAATCGAAAACAATCGAAAATTAGCAAAAAACTCAAAACTAGCAAAACCCGAGCCCCCATGCCCACTTCTCGAAAAATTACAAAATTAACATCACCGGATTCCTCGTCTCGCCACGAGTCCATACATATCAAATTTGCCAAAATCGGAGTTCAAATGCCCTTTCAAATCCCAAATTTTTATTTCAAAAACCAAGCTCTAGTTCTTCCAATTTCTACCCAAATTTTCAAGAATTAAAGGTTGATTCTTCAATAAAATGGTGTTTCTAAGTCACGAGACTTACCTCCAATCAATCTTCCTTGAATCCCTCTTCAATTTGTCCCAAAGAACTCTTAAAATACTCAATAATGGAGGAAAAGTGACTAAAACTCGCGGATGAAATGTTTATAAGCCTTCTGCCCAGGCCTGGAAAATCCTTCATCGCGTTCGCGGCTACTGCCTCGCGAGCGCGAAGCACAACATTTAATTTCCCAACATTAACCCTACATGAACGCGTGATTAGCCTCGTAAATGCGTTGCTTCAACTAACCTCTCCTACGCGAACGCAACAAAATACCCCGCGAACGCGTAGTATAATTCCATTTTAATCCCACTGACTCGAATCCTTCTACGCGAACACGTATAAGAACATGCGAACGCGATGCACTGAGATCACACCAATCGCGAATGCGACCTTGAACCTCGCGAACGCGTAGCTTCCAGAACCCAACCCTTCGCGAACGCGATCTTCCCCATGGGAACGCGAAGGCCAAATTACCTGCAATAGCTGGACTAATTTTCTGCAATTCCTCAACTCTAAAAATAGCTCGGTTGACCACCTGAAACCACCCCCGTGCCCTCGGGACCTCAAACAAAGGCACCAACATATCCCAAAACATCACACGAACTTGTTCCAACCATCAAAATACATCAAACAATACTAAAATCATCAATTCACATCGGATTCAAGCCTAAGTTTCTTCAAAACTTCCGAAACACGCATTCGATCAAAAACCCAACTAAACGACGTCCGAATGACCTGAAATTTTGCACACACATCACAAATCACATATCAAAGCTACAGCAACTCTCGGAATTTCATTCCGACCCTCGGATCAAAATTTCACCTACCAACTGGAATTCGCCAAAATACTAACTTCGCCAATTCAAGCCTAATTCTACACCGGACCTCCAAAATCAATTCTGATCGCACCCCTAAGACAAAAATCACCTCCCTAAGCTAACCGAATCACCGGAAATCACATCCGATCCCTATAACTCAATAGTCAACATTCGGTTGACTTTTCCAACTTAAGCTTTCCTTAAAGAGACTAAGTGTCTCATTTCTTGTCAAAACCAATCCAAATCAACTCTCACACACCACATACCGATAATGAAATATGAAGAAGCAATAAACGGGGAAAACAGGACAGAAACACGTGAGATGACGGGTCGGGTCGTCACATCCTCCCCAACTTAAACCAACGCTCGTCCTCGAGCGTACACAGAGTTGTCCTAGAAGCCAACCAATAGCTGAATAACCTTACCGAGCATATACCCGGGGTGATCACACGTCACCCTATCTCGCATAGGTCCGATAACACAACATAACTGAAATCTCACAACCCACCTAGACCATGAGCCGTAGAACCACATCGCACTTTTCGAAATTATACGCAAGACCAGAACCGCACATCTATACTTAGGATAAGTCCAAACCAGTTGTAATAACCCATACCTGCAACCTCCGATGCAATTTTATGATATATCACATAGCTCAAACACATGCAACGATAACTCCCATTCACGGCAGCTGTCCACAACAACCATATACCGATAGAAACCTCTTATTAGCTAAAGTCTCATTCCAACACTTTCATATCCTACTAATTATAATGAAACACACAGCAAAACGTATCCATTTCTCAGATCAACCACTCATGAAACCACTTCCCTTTTGACTAATACCACAACAGATTTCCGAACCGAACCTCGATATTATTCTTCCAACAAGCTGTAATCAAATCTGTTCGTATTCATTAATGACTCTCACGATCACCTCGAATCCTACACACCACTCTGGTGATATGACACCTCATCACAGGCCTAAGGCACAACTTGCATAATCCACGCACCAATGAAGGGCGATCTTAACATACTCAAATTATGACAAATGACTCAAACAAAAGAGTTGTAACTCAAACTCCTCGGTACCATCAAAACACAAGGCTGGGACCCCGTCCCACATCATAGAAATAGAATACCTGAATCTACCCTGAAGGGTTTAATCTCCACGTGGCCTCGCTACAATGCACGATCTTATCCAAACATTGTTACGCATGAAGCACCTCAAGTCGCTATACTCGAAATTGACAACTATGCACGATTGATATCTGGAACCCAAACAAATCATTATACCCATGGTGAAGCAAGTAATATACACCATACGATCCTGAAATGACACAACCGATGCGCCATTCGCCGAGCAACACCAAATACATATTTTTCTTAGAAACCAAGAAGCAAGGCATACAAAATAGCATTTGGAAAACTATTCTCAACATCACACTGTTGCAGCGTACAACCCGATCCAGATAACATACTTGTGGCGGCGTGGCACCCGATCCATACGAATATCTCACATAGGGAGATGCACATCAAGCCAAATTTGCTCATTATAACAAAATACCGAGTATCAATCGTAAGCATACTGAGTGCATAATGATATCTACATATAGCCTTGTAAGCTACAAAACTCAAACATAACTGAGGTCCCCCCCCCCCCAACTTCCACTATGAATCCCGATAGCACCACACTATATGTGCCCACAGTCTGAAAATTATAACGCCTAACAGCACAGAAAAGCAACTCATAGATCTCCCCAGATCACTAGCAGGATCAATAACGATCGAATCAACCTATCCTTCATCAATGCAACTCATGACTAACCAAACTAACTCAAGCTAAATACGTAGCCACATTGGCCTGCCAACGAACTCAATACCAAGGAGCCTGAAGCTGCTCCTCCCACTACTATAACTCCTGCCGGAGCCGCTCGATACGGTGCCCGATACCAAATAAATACCGAAATCCTCAATCCCGCCCGGGGACATGCCCGGCCATAAGAAACGCATAAAAAAGTCCCTCAATACCGGAACTGAATTAATGGTAGAAACCTCTGTATTGACATCCGCCACGAAGGCCCAATTAATAAAAACAATCCTTGCCAGCCGTCCGCTGGTCTTTGGAATACAAACCACTCTGCTAGAACATAATCCGATGCACCTCGCCACGCAACCTGTGGCATTTTCCAACATAACCCATAGCACAATAGTCTACAATAACCCAACACTGAGACATCTAGTCTACACTCCAATATCATGTCCAAAATCTAATATACCAAGCAAAGAAAGATCCACTCGGGCATCCAAATCCCAATAGCCGCTAACGGTACCAATACACACGATCCACAACCACTACATAGTCTGTACATGAGAACTCCCAGTCTCCATCTCCATATAGCACACGAATCACTGTACCTGATCCCAAATTCCGCAGCATGAATACCTATTACATCTTAAGTACCCAATAATTCCACGAAATATATTCTAAAATTTCCCTGTGCCATCGAATAAACTCAGATATCAGCAGTCGATCTAGCAAGAAAGTGTCGCAATACTACCGAGGTATCATCGGTCCAATCACATTACCCGTTGCCTAAGAATTTTATGAACTTCTTTTCAGAACTGAACTGTAACTCACCTAGCCAACAACTTCCACTTATCCCATTTGGAAGAAAAATCATTACACATTCCATGCTTCGCATACCCATAGAAAATATATTCATCTCCAAACCACGGTGAAACCCAACAAGAATTCTCTCCCAATTCCATTTGCACAGGCTAAACTGTGAGGATTGAATCCTTCAAACTAGACCAAGCTAAACAAGCTGCCAGGACTCAAAAATTTTGCTACACAATAACTGTAAGGGCTCATTACCTCAAACACATACGAAGAATTAATCATATCCTTACCATACCGATTCGGTCTACTATCAAGCTATTCCATCCATTTAATTTCCTTTCTGATTCATCATCAACTTGATATTCCCTCTTGTTGTAGCACCACAATGCCTCAACCCAGGTTTGCTACACGAGACTCGAACATAAGACTACACTGTCTAAGACCCATGGGCCACTGAATACCCTCTCAAATGTTCCCAGAAATGCCACATTCCCGCATGCTCTGCTCGAAGAACTTACTGCGAATCTGAATCTGTTGTCATTACCTTCTAGATACCGATACATAAAATCCCATAATTGTCATAAAAATACCGCAAGCCTTGACCTTTTCCAATGAAACACATCCTCTAGCCACATACATGACCTTAAGGCACCGGATTGTTACCTGTAGAACCTTGAACAGAATAAGGCCATTCTCGAGAGTCATTTACTTCATATTCGATCTGCAATTTACCTGACTTAGCGAACAGAACCACTCGTGCCTTATTAACACTCTGACACCGCAGGATATGATCTCATTCAAATACCAACAAACATCTTCCTTCTTAATACACTGAGCATTCTTTATCCACAACAGCTCCAGACATCCTATTATTTCAACACATCTACGAAGTATCATATAACCTTTGTCAAAATTTTGCTTCACTCGTGCCATCCTCGGCTCAATTTCTGCAACCAGAACTGATTCGCCAGCGTTCCTCGAAACGGAACCAACATAGCACATAACCGTGCAATTAGCTAATCAATAGCAACCTCCCCAACTTGGCTCGAAGCCATACATCAAGACACACTCAACAGCTCATATCACTTTTACTTTAATGATGCCACAATACCATAGTGAGATTAAACTCAAATCATTTACAAGTTGTGAAAACACCGATCATCTAGTACTGTAATTCTTTGTAAATCTCGCATTCATCCCCACATCAGTTGAGTCCACTTCCTTGAGCGACCCGAATTTATCAAATTTCAACACGTACTCTTCAATTACACATGAGATATTCTAACATACACCCAAGGGTCATACCACTTAAGAACTCTCCGCAGGAGATAACCCTCCTGCTTCGCCTCAATTCTATATTTCATCACACCTTCCACCATCATATATGTTACACAGTCATTTTAGCCTTCCTGGGTCTGAACTCAGGTACCTCATGAATTGCACTACACTCCCCAACTAGGAGACACAAAAATATTCTTCACGCGCCCATATTCGGGCTACACATCGAATCACAATAGGAATCGAACACTTAACAGTTCATCCATTATCCAACAGACTTCTTCGCCACTACCAAGTCACATAGATACATCTCGCAGTACTAACATACTCATCACATGAATACCAAACTGCCATTCCGGCTAATAGGGACAATATCGAACATATAAGTTCAAAAAACTTGCTCACACAATCAGCACCTCGGTGCTCAAGCCATAGGCAAATATCCGGCCTCAAGTCCTCCAGACTGGCCCAACATCAAACTCACGGAGATTACATCTCGCCCCTTGATCGGGGAATCACAAGCCATCAAGGCACATACAATACCGAGCGCTCATGTGCGCATACAGACGAGAGAAATAAATTTCAAGAGTTATATCTCAAGCTGAATCAAGTACGCACGATAAGAATTCCAAGAAGGTGAAGTTTTCCTAAAGGTTCTGCAGCCTCTCGAGGATAAATACAGACGTCTCCATACCGATATGCGAGACTCTACTAAACCTGCTCATGACTCATGAGACCTAGTAACCTAGGCTCTGATACCAATTTGTCACGACCCAATTTCCAAACCCGGTTGTGATGGCGCCTCTCGTGAAGACAAGGCCAGCCAATTAACCCAAATCGTCTCTTTAACAATTTTTAAACATAAATGAATAGATAAATGCAGCTTAAAGACAATAATAACCGGTATTTACAACCTAACACAACCCGACCGGGGTGTCACAAGTCACGAGCATCTAAAGAAGACCTGAACACAGCTACAGGGCCAATAATATATAAAAATAAATTCTGGAAACTCTAAGGATAACGTCCAGTGCCGCAAATGCTGACGGTCACCTTGTTCAACTACAATAACAAAATCCTCAATCAGCTCAAACCCGCTATCAGGTAACAGATACCTGCAACTGCACGCGAGGTGCAGGGAGTAAAGTGAGTACTCCAACTCAGTGAGTAATAAAAGTAAATAATAACTGAGCAGCAAGAAAACACGCGAGGCACTCTATTATACTATATAGAACAGTGCAATCCTTTGAGAAATCAGTAAAACAGTGAAAACCCTTTAGAAAATATCTGGGCTCAGTTAAAACCTTTTTTGAAAATATCTTTTTTAACAGTTAAGAAAATGAATGCGATGTCAGATAGTGCAAGTCAGCACATAAGTCAGCCCCTCGGGCACAACACTTCACCAACAAATAACACCAGGGTATCTGATAAACAGTGCAAGAAGCAGCATGGATGCCGATGAGATGAGAGTGTTGAATGTCATTAGCAACATTACAAAATAAGCACAAATGCATGAGTGCAATGCAATGCATATGACGGTACACTCCGGTACCCGCTGCGGCGTACAGCCCGATCAATTTAACGTCGATGGCGCTCATTGGGGGTGTGTACAGACTCTGGAGGGGCTCCTACAGCCCAAGCGCAATATCAAGCCATCTCGTGGCATCAATAAATTCCTGGTCAGTCATTGTTACCTGACCGATCAGTTATTGTTACCTGACCAATTTACAACGTACAATATCATTGTTACCACTGTTTCAAGTGTCATCATACAGTGTCATTGTTACCACTATTTCGAAATCACTGCTGCGGCGCGCAGCCCGATCCATGCTCAGTCTAGAAATCAACATAAGCCCATTCGGCATTGGTAAAACAGTAGTTCTCAGCCCGAAATATCATTTAAAATATCATTTGAGTTTTCAAAACTTAGAAGTATGGCTGAGTTTGCAAAACAGTATTTAAAACCTTGGACTGAAACTAAATGATGTGCAAGATATGCTAAAACAGTAATATCGATCCTCAAAGGATTCACATAGTTGGCACGAAGCCCAAACATGGAAATCAGCCCCTAGTATGATGACACAAGTAGTTTCAGTCAAATACGAGGTAAAATCAACAACCGGGGCGGACCAAGTCACAATTCCTAATGGTGCTCTACCCCACGCTCATATCCGACATGCAAGTCACCTCATTACAACACTCTGATGTGCAAATTCGGGGTTTCAAACCCTCAGGATATCATTTACAAGTATTACTCACCTCGAACCGGTGAAGTCTCTAGCTCGCGACGCCTTTGCCCCTCAAATCGGCCTCCACGCGCATCGAATCTAACCAAAATCAGACCGAATGCATCACAATATGCCAATGGAACAATACCCAATCGAAAACAATTGAAAAATAGCAAAAATCTCGAAACTAGCAAAACTCGAGCCTTAGGGCCACTTCTCGAAAAATTACAAAATTCACATCACTGGATTCCTCATCTCGCCACGTGTCCATACATATCAAATTTGCCAAAATCGGAGTTCAAATGCCCTTTCAAATCCCAAATTTTCATTTCAAAAACCAAACCCTAGTTTTTCCAATTTCTACCCAAATTTTCAAGAATTAAAGGTTGATTCTTCAATAAAATGGTGTTTCTAAGTCACGAAACTTACCTTTAATCAATCTTCCTTGAATACCTCTTCAATTTGTCCCAAAGAGCTCTTAAAATACTCAACAATGGAGGAAAAGTGACTAAAACTCGCGGATGAAATGTTTATAAACCTTCTGACCATGCCTGAAAAATCCTTCATCGCGTTCGCGGCTACTGCCTCGCGAACGCGAAGCACAACATTTAATTTTCCAACATTAACCCTACGTGAACGCGTGATTAGCCTTGTGTACGCGTTGCTTCAACTAACCTCTCCTACGCGAACGCAACAAAGTACCCGCGAATGCGTAGTATAATTCCATTTTAATCCCACTGACTCGAATCCTTCTACGCGAACGCGTATAAGAACATGCGAACGCGATGCACTGAGATCACACCAATCGCGAACGCGGCCTTGAACCTCGCGAACGCATAGCTTCCAGAACCCAACCCTTCGCGAACGCGATCTTCCCCATGCGAACGCGAAGGCCAAATTACTTGCAATAGGTGGACTAATTTTCTGCAATTCCTCAACTCCAAAAATAGTCCGGTTGACCACCCGAAACAACACCGGGCCCCCCGGGACCTCTACCAAAGGCACCAACATATCCCAAAACATCACACGAACTTGTTCCAACCATCAAAATACATCAAAAAATACTAAAATCATCAATTCACATCGGATTCAAGCCTAAGTTTCTTCAAAACTTCCGAAACACGCATTCGATTAAAAACTCAACCAAACGACGTCCGAATGACCTGAAATTTTGCACACACATCACAAATCACATATTGAAGCTACAGCAACTCTCGTAATTTCATTTCGACCCTCGGATTAAAATCTCACCTACCAACCGAAATTCGCCAAAATACTAACTTCGCCAATTCAAGCCTAATTCTACACCGGACCTCCAAAATCAATTCCGATCGCACCCCTAAGATAAAAATCACCTCCCGAAGCTAATCGAATCACCAAAAATTACATCCGAGCCATCTAACTCAATAGTCAATATTCGGTTGACTTTTCCAACGTAAGCTTTCCTTAAAGAGACTAAGTGTCTCATTTCTTGTCAAAACCAATCCAAATCAACTCTCACACACCACATACCGATAATGAAATATGAAGAAGCAATAAACGGGAAAAACGGGACGGAAACACATGAGACGATGGGTCGGGTCGTCACATGAACCACTTGTGAGGGGAGAAAATAATATACTTACGTATATAACTTATATCAATCTGATATATATAACTTTGTTCTCATAATAAATAGTTTAGTTATTAAGTGGAGGCACTCAATAAATCATCTTGCATTGCTAAACCAGTTGTAATGTAAACCAACTTATCAAGATAAACTATCTGGAATAGAAATCTGGAAATTATGCTCGAAATTAAATTATTGAGCAAGTTACCTTGCAAATACCATGTTGTAGGTTAATAAATAATCGCATATGTAATCATCTCATAGATACATCTTACAGGGTATACATGGCAGGTGAACATGCACATATTCATTTATTATATTTTCAGCATTCATGGTATTCAATCACAATTTTAGTTGGTCTATTAATTAATGAGAACAAAAAATATAAGAGAATTCATAAAGAACTTTCTAGTTCTTTAATATTTACCCATGTGAATTCTCTTTTAATTTTTATACATCATACTTAAATTAACATGGCTAAATCAATTATGCCAACTGAATAAATTATCAATATTGACGAAGTTCAGGTTTATACTATGACGTGTGCAATTATTAATAAACTCCAAGTTTATTATGATATGTGGTTTTATATCAATAAACATACTTTTTTGTGGTATTCTTTTAATTGTGTAGTACAAACTGGAAAATAAAGCGGGTAACTTTTTACATATATGTTACGCCACTACAAGTTGTAGTATTAGAAGATATTAAATCTTTCCTTTATTTATAGTCTTAATATATAACCAATCGCTTTCGAGAATACTTTAGGAACTTAATAAGTTTCTTTGAAACTGATTACGACATAATAAATTGACATGATAATCAATTGTATTCCTCCAAAATAGTAATAATTGGCTCTTTCAGAGCTCTCAATTAATTTTATACTACCACAATTTCATCAACATGCATATGGTGAATATCTCTTTTGAAGAGAAAGTTATACCATTATGGTCAAGGTCAAATTCTATACAAGATCTGTTCCTTGCATTACTATTGCCCTTTAATAATCACATCGCCAAAATATTTTGGCGTACAGTAGGTATGTGATCAATGATCATTCATGCCATAATAATGACATTATTTTCTTATTTCCCCTCAAACCTCATTCTAGAGGTGAGAGTGTGGTATATGCACTACCACTAGCGTGTTCATATTCTTCAAGAATGAATATGTATTCATAAATCAAGATGTTTTCACATTCACATCGTGAATGGACCATAGTCATATGTATGTGCTTTATGAAATCTATCTCAAATCGATGATAAATATTACTTTCACAAAGTGAATGAGTATTTTGAGAATCCTTATTGTTCTCATTACCACTATGATGACGATTATAATTTCGTCTATTGTCACATCCATATCCATTGATACACTCATAGTAATAATTTTATCTTCTTTCAGACTTATTACATAATGATATCATTCTTTTAAGGGAATGAGAATGGAGCAAATTCAATGGGACGAATTTTCAATTCTTTGCCCACAATCATACATGAACTTGATCATGACGAGGCATAGAAATTTTACCACTTCGTGTGATTATAACATCTTACAAACTCCATTAGAGTTATAATCAAACTTTGTTGTCTTTGCTTGTCTATAATATCAAATTATAGAATTTGAAGAATTTAAAAGATAAAAATAAAGTAAACTACTTACCTTAAATCCAGAATTTAATCATGAAGGAAGTTCATGGAATAATTGACAATCATTATGCTCAATCCGAAAACTTCTACTCAATTGGTTAGAGTCTCGTGCTGATAACGTGTTATAAAACAATAAAAGAAGAAAAATAGTATTGCAAAGAAAAGTAGGGAGAGAGAATTCTTATTAATTTTGGAATGATTCACAATGGAATAGAACCCCTCTATTTATAGGAAAAAATGACTTAGCCACCAAATAATAATCCATAAAATCTCTCTAAATATAGACATTCATCATAAATAAAATTCTATTTATAACAATATACAATCAAACACTTTCACCTTTTTTCCCATTAAACTTCGTATATTATGTGTATTTGTCCCATTTGCGCACCAATAGTGCACTCCCCACTCCCAATTAATTAAAATCACGGGCTATGGTTATGTGGGGATGTTCGTGGTCGGATCTAGCACATTAGGAGCCCGACTAGTCACGGGTCACTCTGTTTTTGCTAAAATTGGTCCTACTCTCGGACGAAGTACAGAAATAGTCATTTTAAGACTGCTATTTAGGGATTAGTCTGTACTTATTTTGTCCTGAAATTTGAATTTTAAAACTTTTTTCCTGAAAAATTGAACCGAAAAACTAAAATTCAGAGTACACTACTAATTTCTAGTAACAACCCTCTAGAATGACTATGTGATGTCATTTCTACGATCTAATAGGATTATTGCACCATATGACCTTTTTAAGTCCAATCTTTCAATTTTGTTCTCATTTAACCAATGAGATAAATTTCTCCTTTAAAAGTAGTTAGATGATTTATTTTTTTATTCTTTGAAAATAAATATTGTTCATTAAGCTAACATGGACATAATTTAAACAATGGCCACAAAAAGGGCCGTTTGTGCTAATGCCTCTAATACATTATGGAGTATGGACACACTCGCTACTTTCAGTGTGAGCAATTGGATATAAGTTCTATATACTGATCATACAAAAGAATCTCTACATTATCACATCACCTGAAATATAATTATAGATAATTATTTATATTAAGTTAAGTAGAGGCGGATATAAATTTTTTAGTTAATGGGTGCACTAAAAAAAGGAGGAAAAAACATATCTAGTGGGAATTAATCCATATACCTCTTAGTAAATACTCAAGTATGCAATTCAACCTTCATGGAGTATGGTGTCAACCGTTAATATTACCAATTTTAGAAAATATATATATAAAATATCTCGTTTTATGAAAAGACCATGGTTTCACGTGCCTCATAATTCACCTATAAATCCGCCCTTGAAGTTAAGGTAGTAACCTGGAAAAAAAAGATAATAAGTCTGCTATTTGTATTACAGTGATGATAAAAAGAATATTTAACAATGTCTAAATTAAATCCATAAATATATAACGCACTCACTTCAGATCAATTGCTTTGAATTTGGATTAGATTGGGGGATGCTAATGGAGAATCTGTGACTAGTGGTGGGGTGATTTAAGCACTACAGGATCAGTACAACATGCCAAAATGATCTGCCAAAATGCCCAACCCCCTGTCTTTTTCTGTTTTATTTATTTATTATTTTTATTTTTTAATTTTAAAGCTCAACGCAACTCAGAAAAATCACTTGTCAGTTATGAAGAAATTTCTATATATCGCAAAACTTTGAAGTATGGGCTTAAAAATGGAACTTGCACTTTCTTGTAAGCAATATCTTAGTGATGTTACCTTTCCCAATACATAGTTAGCTCTGAACTTGACATTGCACAAAAATATTCTCTGCACCGGGCGCTTGACCGGACGTCGAGCATAGCGAAAACTTAGTGCACTGAGTTAGGCTACAGTTTCTTAAAATGGTCTGGCTATAATCTATATATATATTAAAGGAACAAAGTTATCATATATAATTTACATTGTGGTTAAACCAAGTGGCAAGCTAATAAATGTAAATAGTATATGGTAACTTTATTCTATATTTGACTATTATATTTAACCGAATTTTAATTAAAGAAAATTTGAATTTATAGATAAAAATTTTAAATTTTGAATTAAAATAAAAAAAGAAATTTATCTTTTTTTTGTCAAGTTATCATACTTAATTCGGTTAATGATCATATGCAATCATGCTTGAAACTTTTGTTATTTAAATATTATAGCGCTTGTGGCAAAAAAGAAAAAAAAGTTATTTCATATAACTATAAAACTCTTTCACATTTAAAACCCTATAATTATAGTTCTTTTAAATAATATAGCTAGATTTAAATAAATCGAATTTATTTTAAAGTAAATGTAAAATATATATGGTACACGTCTATAATTATCCAGATAACAAAAAAGAGTTTAAAAATTGAATAGTTGTTTACTTACATATATAAAAGTTTACTACATGCTGGAGAAACAAACATCACAAAAATCAGTCAATATTCAAACAAATTTTTTTTTCCTTTTTGAAGAACGTTTGTTTGAAGAGTCAATTTGTATAAATGGACATAAAATAAAAATAAAAAACTTTGGCTATGTAATTGCTATCATTATTTTTAATTTAGCACCTATTAGGAATTTAAGGGTATAAGCTGAAACCTCTTCATTTAGCTGCAGTTAGGAGTGGCAAACGAGCGGGTCAGATCAGATATGGTTCGGGTCGAAAACGAGTTATGAAAAAAATAGATCAATTATCCAACCCGATCCATATTTAATACGGATAAAAAATAGGTTAACCAACGGATAATATGGGTAACCCATATTATCCACGACTTCTTGTATATGATCACTTTTGGGAGAATTCTTAGCCTCCCTAACTTGAGGAACCCCCAATTTGAGGTTTTACAAATGTAAAAGTTAGACCCATTGGTTACTCATTGGTTATCCATTTTCTAAATGGATAATATGGTTCTTATCTATATTTAACCCATTTTTAAAAAGTTCATTATCCAACCCATTTTTAGTGGTTAACTATTTTCTTTGAACCATTTGCCACCCCTAGCTGCAGTCAAGCCAGCATTGCAAGGGTTTAATATTTTTTTATTGAAGAATATCAGTTTTGAATCATTAGATTATCTGAAAAGTTATTTTTCGAATTCAACAAGAGGGACATTGATTTCTAATTGATAATCTCTCTCTCTCTCTCTCTCTCTCTCTCTATATATATATATATATATATATATATATATATATATATATATATATCATAGGAAAATGTAGATTGTTGATGACATGTTCAATTGAATCCATAACTTTTCACGCTGGGCAAAAGTTTATATGTAAAAATCCTAAAATTATAAAATAGTAGATATTAAACTATAACTTTAGAAATATAATGAGTTTAATGCTAAGAATCTATAAAGTATAAATCCAGGATCCACCTCTGTATATAGGATATTCCAAATTCAAAATCTGTGGCTAGAGATATCGATAAACTCAAAATGACGTCATATTGAAATAAAATTTCACCATCTAAAGAATTATTTGAATTTTTAGATATCCGATTAACGTAAATTTTAAATTAAGAATAATATCTTCACTTGCATCATTATAAAGATAATAAATATTGAAAAGTATATATAAAGTTCTAGAAATTGGAAAGTCAAAATAGAAATATTTTTTGAAAGTTAAAACATACCAAATAAGAGTTCAAGTCGTAGTAAAAGAGTCACGTTGCAATCAAAGAATCGTTCATATTGTGTCAACCTTTGCGCTTTGACATAAATACGAGTTATTATTTCACTTTTTGGCTATTTTTAAGTTCCAATGACACCAATGAGAATGGTGAAAAAATAAAACTATCACTACGAGATTTGAAAAAAATATTAGTCTTTTTCCATGTACTGTTTCTTAATTGATATCTAACGATTATCTAGAACGTTTAAATTTTAAGGTTATTTACATATCATTCAAATAACTCGGGTATTTAACATGGTTAATATTAAAATATCAAAATGGAGTCATACTGGAAAAATAATTACTTGCTAAAGAATTTTTAAAATTTTTAGATAGCCGACTAAAATGAGTTTTGAATTAAGGATAATATTTTTACTTACATTATTATAAAAATAATTATTATTGAAAAATAAAGTTTTAGAAACTAAAATTTTTAATAGAAATACTTTTTGAAAGATATCAACACACAAATAAGAGTTCAAGTAGAAGTAAAAGAGTCAAATCGTATCCAAAGAGTAATTCATAGTCTCAACCTTTGATTTTTTTGGCATAAATATGAGTTATTATTTTATTTTTCAGCTAGTTTGGGATCCAATAACACCGGCGAGAATGATAAAGAATTATCTCTAGAAAATTTGAGAGATGATTAATCTTTTTCATGTAGTGTTTCTTAATTAATATCCAATGATTATCTATATTTAATAGAGAAAGTTTAAGTTTTAAGATTATTTACATATAATCCAAATAACTCGAATATATTACATGGTTAGCGACCATGTATTCGCACGGTTATAATACTAGTTCCATTAACGTTAAATATGTAAGGTAATATCAAGAAAAATTTCTTTCAAGATGAAAACCGTATTTATTATTGAGTTGATATAAATAAAGAGTGAAGTATGTGGATCATCTCATGTATTGATGTCCCACAACTAATTAAACATATTTGGATACTATTGAACTATTTTCGAGAAAAGGTGGAGTATTTGTTAAAAGGGATTTTTTTCCTTCCTATACCATATATGAAAGTTTATTATAAAAAATGTGCATATTTTGTATATTACCCGTCCAGTCCATATTTTACTTACAAAATTTATACCATTCGACTATTAGGCATTAAAGGAGCAGAATATTCTCTAAAAAATGCGCTAAAATTAAGGAGAGAATCTTGGTGATAATTGATTCTACATTAAATTCAATTTTTAAAAAGGGAAAGGAGATTTCTCATCTGCATTTTTTTCTCCAGAACTACAATTCAAATTCTGAAAAAAAAAAACGAACAGCTCCTAAAAATAAGAACAGATTCAACTACTAAGAGTTGTCACACCTCCCCTCGGCGCTACCCGCGAGGGAGCAAGGGAGTTTTTCCAATTAAAGGACAATCGAAACGAGATTTATTTAATCAATTCAGAGTCGCCACTTGGGAGATTTAAGGTGTCCCAAGTCACCGGTTGAATCCCGAATCG
>MU784587.1:336-70984 GCA_026770625.1 Nicotiana glauca
GAGTGCCTAACACCTTCTCCCGGGTTAACAGAATTTCTTACCCGGATTTCTGGTTCGCGACTGTTAAACAGAGTCAAACCCTTCCTCGATTCGGGATTCAAAATGGTGACTTGGGACACCATAAATCTCCTAAGTGGCGACTCTGATTTCTTAAATAAAAACGAATCCCGTTTCGATTGTCCTTAAAATGGAAAAACTCCTTTCTTTATTATATCTCTTCCCCGGGATGTAGTAAAACCCAATAGTCCTTCGGAAAAAGGAGGTGTGACAACACTTAAATAATTAATACAAATCAAGGAAATGAAGAAATAAAAATAAATGGGTATAAAATCCTTAACCACAAGCTTCAAATCTTTAATACCATGTGTTTGCAAACCCTAGCTTCAAGACTTGTTCTTCTCTAGTCTAAGAACTCAAAATTATGCTAAATATGTTCAGATATTGCAAAAGATAATTTACAAATGAGCTGGTTTGGTTATTAAAGGGTTTGTGGTCAAAAATATGAAATTCCAGAACTGCCTAGTTTCTTCATCGCGTTTGCAATCATACCTTCGCATTCGCGAAAGGTCGCTTGGCTCAGTCATCATGTTCGCGTTCGCGAAGGTTTGGTTTCTGATACTTCGTGTTCGCGTTTGGTCCTTCGAGTTCGCGAAGTTTTGGGTTTTGAATCTACGTGTTCGCAATTGGTACTTCGAGTTCGCGAAGGTTTAGCTTTCCTGCTCCTTCGCATTCGCGTTGTACCTTCGCGTTCGCAAAGAGCAAATAACTAGCATGCTTTATTTTGTCCATTTTAGCTCCTTTTTTACTTGTTTTCACTTGGTTTCTTCACCATTACTTCTAAATCACATACAACCTATAAAATAGAAGTAAATAACATTAAACACACGATTTTATCACTCGAACATAGCAAAAATATAGGTTTAAAGTTAAGATAAGTTGGTAAAATACCAACTTATCAAACCCCCAAACTTAAACTATTGCTTGTCCTTAAGCAATGAAAGCGACAAAATCTCTTCCCAAGTAGTTAACTCAACAATACATCAATATCATGTCAAGGCAAAAAGGTTTACTATAAGCACAAAAATATGACTTCGATTGGTACCAACAATTACTCCAAAGCATATGAATTACCAAGAACTTATCATGAACTTCATTACACTTCAAGTGCTTAAACACTAAAGCAAATCAAAGTAGCAATCAAGACATGACACTAAAGCTTCAAAATTTGCCTCTCTATCCCAATCAATTTTCTTTGGTAATTCCTTCCAATTGAAAATGGGATTAAATTCACAACTCAAATCCCATGCTCCCTCAAATTTAGGAGAGGATCCCACACTCATAAATCTTAATTCAAAACAAAAAATGGGATATAAAATGGAAAGAATTAACTCTCTCTCAAAAAGATGTTCAAATGCATACAAGTAGTACCATAGGCTTGCCCTTTGTGTATTCCTCCACTAATATAGATAACTTGGTTCAAAATCAACTAAGACTTAAAGGATTTTAGTTAAGGATTTTGGTTAAGGTAGGGCATAATTTTGGTTAGAGTAACTCAAAACCTCCCCAAGCACTACAAAATTTACAATTAAAGTCCACTTTCTTCAAAATATTTTCCATCCTTTCTTCACTTTTTATTCCACACCTAGTCTTCCCTTTATTCACAACTTCTTATCATTTTATTCTATTTTTTTCCTTTCCTTTTAAAAATCAAGGAAGGTTTCATTTTGTTTTTTTCTACCTTCCACCTTTTTAAACAACTTCTATATCACGACTTTTCCAACCTTCACCCCCAAACTTAGGCTTTTAGCCTATGTTTACACTTTCAAAGTACTTAGGGAGGTAGAGTGCCAAAATCTAGATCAATAAAGAACAAAGGAATAAAGTTTGTAACATGGTTGCCACAGAACAAGGTTAAAGACTCAAAATAGGTTGACTGGGAAAAATATTCAAGGGTAGGAAATTCATGGCACAATGGCGGTCCAAGGAAGGCCTAATATCATTTTTCAAACTAAGTTAGTCTATAATTTTACCTTGAAACACATTCCGGACAAGTTCTAGACTATAAGTAATGCAAAATACCTCACAATAAATCTCACCACACATGGCACATGAACACTCAAGTGGAAAACAAATCCAAAATCCAATTGAAACTAATGACTCAAAGAGGTTACATATCGCATAGGAAGCTATTTGTTGAATTAAAGAGCCAAATTCGAGTCTAAAAGTCATTCCATTTTTACTTCATTTTTTTTTCTTTTTCAACAACCAAATAATCATATTCCGAGTTTTAACTCATGTTGATACCAAGCAAGCCACAACTTTGTCAACGGGGACAAACTCCAACACAAACCATCTATTTTTTCTAAATTACCATAAGCTATATCTAAATACAAAACTAATTAACTTAATAAAGTTGCCTAGCTATCCATCATTGGGAAAAGTCAACAAAAAATCTATACAATTACCCGGTTCAAGAAGACAATTGGCATCCTTGGGAAATGAACCGTGGTATAAAGAAAACTAAGGATATCGCCACTAACATAAAACATACTATATACAAAAAATTAAGAAGATAATAATATATATATAAACAAAAAGAAATTAAGAAGCTAATAAAAATCATAATATCACACATCACATAAAAATATACTAACAATAAAATGAAAATAACTACAATAGCAATCTGTCATAATAACAGTTATACAAGAAGCTACCTCCAACTAAAGATGTTGCAATGTCCCCAATGCAACTAAACATGATAGAATAACATGGTGGAAAGTGCTCCCTGAATATTGCATCACTCGGAGCTGGAGGTGGTGGGAAATTTGAGCTGCACATTTTCATCATCGTCATCCTCAGAATCCTGTGAGCCACATAGTAAACTCAGTTTGTGCATCATCCTCGTTAGGAACTTGCTTTTCTTCTTCTCATGCTCCTTGAACTTCATCTGTCGCCTTTCAACTTTTCCTTGTCTCCCGCTCAAGTCTTCTAATCTGCTTTTGATTGCCTTTTGCTCTAGCACTACATCATCCAAGGTCGTTGGTTTCTCGCGAGACCCAGTCGAAGTGCCCTCACCAGATGGACCAGATGGAAGACTTGCGACAAGCTGTCGAATATGAGCAGCAACACCGTAGATCTGATGGGAAATGTGGCGCATAGTGGGGGGTCCATAAGGAAGCGGAGTCATGGGGTCATGTGATCCTACTATAGCTGTAGGGGCACCACCGGATCCCTCGCCGGACTCATCAAACTACCCAAATGAAGGATATAGCACATCAATCCTTCTCTTCTTCTTCTTGCTAGTTGCCCCTCTTCGAAGTAATGGATAAATTACAACGGCAGGGTCCTTCTCAGTATCAGTCGGGCTCGGTAGCACCTCAGCATCATACCACAACTAAGTGATCAATGAGGGAAAGAATAGGCTTCTAGACCTTCCATTGCAAGCTTCCTCAATTTCACTCACAATGTGCTGGCCCACATTTACTGGCAAACCATCCATAATGGCAGCAATCATCAATGCCTTCTCAGGCATCACTTCAGTCTCATTTCTATACGGCACATCCTGGCACAGATAGTGGATAGCCAAATCTTGGCTTCCTCAGTGAATTCATGTGAATCAACACCTTTATGTATTCTTTCCCAAATTGGTTGCACCCCGTCATGAAGATTTTCCACCAACCACTATGTTCGTGTTTCTCTTCCTATTGCTCTGTATATATCATTGTTAGCATTGGGAAGCCCATAGTGTGCATTTATTACCTTGGGACCAATGTTAACCCACTTTCCTCTGACAAAAGTTAATACATCCCCCTGGAAAGTAGTCTTCAAGGCGTTGGCGTAAAACTCTCGAACTATTGTGTAGTTCGCTTTGATTGGTTCAAGAGTAAAGCATATCCATCTACTGTTGGTCAGTCATTGGAAATATTTCGGTATTTTAGCCTCAATGTTGTCCAAACGGCCCCGTTCTTTGACAATGCTCTTTGACATTAGTTTGTCATAATTCCTTTTACACTCAACCACTATGAATCTCGTCGCATCAAAACTCTTCCTCCATAGATGGGGTAACATATTCTTGCACATTTTCAACATTTTTTGAGGCCATTTTATACACAAAGCACCTACAAATGGATACCTAATGTTAAAAGTATGAACGAGTACTTTATATATTGTATTATGATGCACTTAGGCCAAAGAAATAGATCAGAAAGCATCAAGGGAATATTCTGCATAGCTACTATTTTGGACTGCTGAAGCTGAAGCTATGCGATCGCGCAGATACACATGCGATCGCATAGTGCATTTTTTTGTTCAAAAAATTTATAGATCTGCGATCGCAGAGAATCCAATGCAATCGCATAAGGCAAATATCCACAGTGCCCAAATTAGACCTATGTGATCGCGGAACAGTCAACGCAATCACATAAGGTCTCCTGCCTCACCCAGTTGAAGTTCTTTTGGGCATTTTCCCAAACACATGATGAGCATCAGTTTTTCATAGCAATTGTAGAGAGATTACACACAGATCTATCCCAAATTTTTCAAAAATTAGGCACTCACTCTCTCAACCAACGTTACCCAGCAAGAAAGCACACATTCAAGTATGATATTCACAACCAAAACTCTAAAATTTCAGCCCTAGACATGAAATAGAGTAAAAAAAAAAGATGAAGAATGGTTGTTCTTTCCCCTTATGAGCACCAAGAATGGAACTTTAAGAGATTAGAGTGACGAGCACATACCTTTGAGATTAAACTTGATGATTGAGATGGAATTGAGGAGAGAAATTCCTTGAGATGATTTTTGAGCGCCAGGGGTGAGAGTGTTCATTTTGGGTAAAAGATTAGGCTATTTTTGATATCAAGTATTTAAAAGTTATTATGACTTACTGGACATATACGATCGCAGGGGCAAAAATGCGATCGCATAGTGCAAATTCTCTTGAAAATTTGCGATGGCTTGTGCATTTATGCGATTGCATAGAGTACATGCTACCTACTGAAATGCGATCGCAATTTGTTGGCCGCGATTGCATAGTGCAACTTGGTAGATTGGTTAGAAACAATATAAGAAGCTATTCTAAAAAAAAAAAAATTAAAAAACGACCAAAATTTTGAAATCGATGGGTTGCCTCCCACCAAGCGGCGCATTTAACATCGTGGCACGACTCAAGTCAACTTTACCACTTTTCTCACCACTTGGATGATATGAACTGGTCACCTAGATTGGAATCAAGCTTGTGACCACAAGCGATGGGGGGCGGTAAGCTGATGATCAAGCTAATCCTTAAATTCTTCAATTTGCACTTCTTGGCTCTCATGTAAGGAATTTACCTTCTTGTTCCCTCGAATTGTAAGATGTATGTTTGTTTCCTTTCCTACTCGCAATACCTCATTGACTCGTGTAGTTCAATTCCTATATTGCCACACAATTCCAATGTTGAAAAATGCTTGGAATGTGACTTCAAACCTCCAACTTACAATTTTTCTCGGATTTTGGCATCCTCTTATTCCCCCGGGCTAGAGTCAATCTCAGCCAAATTTTTATTTATACTGGTTGACTGTAATTCCATTTTTTTCTTGGCATCATTAATATTCATCGAGTCGGTTGGCGGATGTTCAATTCTTGAATCCTCAAAGTAAAGCTCACCTTCTTCCTCGGAATTTGGCTCTTCTTGGCTTTCTTCCACATTCTCAAGTTGGTGGGCATAGTGAGTCTCAACCAATATTTTTATTTGCTCTTCCAAAGTGTGGATATGTTCATCGTGTGCAATGTTGTGCTTCTCTTCATTTTCAAGAATGGTCTCCAACATGAGCATCATCTTCTCATTTTGTGCATTTGAGAGTTCTTCTTGGTTTTGATCAAGTACCAAGGAAGGATTTTTGGCTTCCACATCTAGGGAAAATTCTTGGCTCTCATTAACTTCCAAGGCTTTTTGGACCTATAAAGATTCAAGCATTTCTTCCATTTGTGATTGCAACCTTTTAAGTGCCAAGTCATTTTGAAGACTATTCTCCAAAAGCTCCTCCAAGGCACTTTGTTCTTTGTTTCCTCCTTCAAGTAGGCACTCCAACATGAGCTTGAACTCTCCATTTTAGCCATGTTCAACTTCTTCTACTTCCATAGCCCTATAATTTTCATCACAAAAAGTAGAATCATCATAGCGGGGGCTTGGCGAAGCGAAGGACAAATAAGCACAATCATTCTAATGAGCATATTGAAAACCACACTTATCACAAATACTCCACTCATAGGTTTGAGATTGTGCGCACAATCTACCCCGGGAGAATTTGAACAATTTTGCCACGAGTGTGGTCCTCCACAATGAGGACAAGGGTCATCAAAGTATGAACCACTACCATCCGACCAATTTTCATTAAATGATACCATTTTCTAAAACTAAGAAAATAAAGAAGAAACAAACAATAAAAATAGACCAAGGTAAGAAAAATAATTACACAAATATTCCCAAGTTTGGACCAAAGCACTTACACTTATTTCTCAAACAACCTAAATTATGCCAAATTATTCCCCGGCAACGGCGCCAATTTTGATAACGTCCAAATCCATTACTAAAAAGTATATGGACACGATCGTATGCAATATAATTTATCCAGCTATGAGTCGGGGTCAAATCCCACAGAGAACAATATGTAGGCGATTAGGATTGTAAGAAAATTATCACTTATCGCACAATGCCAAATACTAAGAATTTGTTTTGAAAATGTTTTATATCTAAATGCGAAAATGTAAACTAACCTAGAAAGCAAGAAAAATGATCAATGATTGCAAGGATGAATTCATCGAGAATTACACTCAAGTAACAATCCAATGTATTTCACGAATTTACAAATATGAGCGAATTTATGTTAATTAGACACGGGTAATAATTCTATATTAGCTTATTCCGAAGACTAACAAGAATTCCTAATTGAATTCTCCCTGAAACAACTAAGAGATTAAGCATTCTCGGATATGGCTACAAGTAGTTCAATCCTATCCCTAGGTAGAATCTATAAAATGAGGGTTAACGCCTCAAGTTCTTGTTAATGAATCTTTTCTAACCCCAAATTATCTTTTTCAAAATTAATTCGGAGTTAATGGGCGAGTCCTAGGGTTAGCTAATCCCTTTGGAAACATTAAAGAACAAGAATAATTAAAATAACAATAACTCACTTCATAAAAGAATAAAAATCATTCAACACATAAGCACAACAAGTTATTTAACCCACACTTTAAACATGAATATTTCCATAAACAAGATTCAAGTGTTGGATAAAATACTACGCACTTAAATATTCAATACAAAGCAAGGAAATGAAGAAATAAACATAAATGGGTAATAAATCCTTAACCACAAGCTTCAAATCTTCAAGATCCAAGTGTGTGTGCAAACCCTAGCTTCAAGACTTGTTCTTCTCTTGTCTAAGAACTCAAAATTATGCTAAATATGCTCAGATATTGCCAAATATAATTTACAAATGAGATGGTTTGGGTATTAAAGGTTTGGGGTCAAAAATGTGAAATTCTAGATGCCCAATTTTCACGCCCAGTTTATTCATCGGGTTCACGATCATACCTTCGCGTTCGCGAAGGTTTGCTTGCCTCAGTCATCGCGTTTGTGAAGGTTTGGTTTATGATACTTCGTGTTCGCATTTGGTCCTTTGGGTTCGTGAAGTTTTAGGTTTTGAATCTACGCGTTCGCGATTGGTACTTTGTGTTCGCGAAGGTTTAGCTTTTCTGCTCCTTCGTGTTCGTGTTGTAGCTTTGCGTTCGCGAAGAGCAAATAACTGGCAGGCTTCATTTTGTTCATTTTAGCTCCTTTTTGACTTGTTTTCACTTGGTTTCTTCACCATTACTTCTAAATCACATACAACCTGTAAAATAGAAGTAAATGAAATTAAACACGCAATTTTATCACTCCAACATAGCAAAAATATAGGTTTAAAGATAAGATAAGTTGGTAAAATATCAACTTATCACTTCCTCTCCCTCCTCCTTGATAGCAACACAACAATCCATATCATTGTCTTCTAGGAACAAGTTCTTCACCGCTGCAAGTGCTTCTTCTTTGTCTGTCCCATAAACAATGTCAGCGTGTAAGAAGGTCTACTCCAAAGGCGGTATTGGGTGTTCCAGTGGATAGTAGGATCACGCCATGATGGCTACCAGTGTTTGAATTCTTCCCAATTGTACTCATATCCCAGGCCGAAAGTAGTGCCGTGTTTCTTGAGTTTTATGGGTTTAGCAATCCCTTGGAGGTTCTTGCAGATCCCCTTGCCAGGTTCGTACCTACTCCAATTCAATATACTCTCGATCTTGTTATCCCACCATTTACCTTTGTCAACAACATTGACTCGCTCGATATGGTGGTAGGTCTCTTTACCTAGCTTTCTTCTTCCCCCTATCGTCGGAATGGTCTGACGATTGTATATAGGATTGCTGTCGTCACCGTGAATGATCACTTCCTAGTGATTCCATTCAAATATTACGGCCTGATGCAGTGTTAAAGGCACAGCCCCTGTATCATGAATCTAGGGTCGCCCTAGCAGCAGGTTGTAGGATGCTGGCACATCTATCACTTGAAAGTCGACCTCAAACCAGGTTGATCCCATATCCAGAAACATGCTAATTTCACCGATGGTAGACCTCTGAGACTCTTCAAAAGCATTCACATTGATTGCTCCTTCTTTTATCTTGTCCAGTCCTTTACACAACTTTTTGAGTGTTATCAACAGACATATATTAAGGCTGGAACCCCCATCGATCATGGTTCTAGTGATGAAGTAGTCTTCGTATTGTACGGTGATATGCAAGGCTTTGTTCTGACCCAACCCTTTAGGCGGCAGCTCGTTTTCATAGAAAATGATTTTATGGCTTTCTAATACTTTTCCCACCATATTGGCCATTTCTCTGCCAGTGATGTTACTTGGACGTAAGGATATGTTCCCCTCAGATCGATCAGTATTAGAAAAGGTGCATTTCTGTATCGGGTGATGAATTCCTCGATCGGAAACCACTCGAACATCCACCGGACATGTTCTTCGGTTAGGTTATCAAATAGATCTACCCAACCTTTGGCATCTTCTGGCTGAGCGAACATATTGGGCATGTAATTCATTCGTCTTGGATGATGTAAAGTGATGTGATCATCCCAGTCCCTTCGCTGAATCTTTTGTTGGCATTCACCCCTTTGGAGATGCTCCATAAGCCAGAGTTGAAGTAATAAATTGCAGCCTTCGAAGTGTTTCGCTCTTGTTGACACTTCTCCAAGGCTCGGTATATGTCCGCAATGATCATGGGCACGATGCTGAAAGGCTGCCCACCATTCCCTTCCATTAGGGTCTTAGTTACCATGGCTAGTATGGTGTGGATCCTTGCTTTCTTCGTTGGAAACACGATCAGCCCCAGGAAACAAAACATAAATACAAAGACCATTTGATAGATGTTCCCCATTGATGTGATGGCAAAATTGTTAGGGTAGGTACGGTAGGAATTACTGTAATCGTACCTTTCACATAGATAGTCAAAAGGGATGTAGGATTCTTTCAGACATGTCAACTCTGGATTCTTCTTTAAACCCATCATTTTGAGGAAAGCCCTGCCTTTACGGTTCTCAGGCATCAGCAGACCCGGAGTCTCCCAGACTAGACTGGCTAATCCTCCTATCTCCTCTAATAGGGGTGTCATTTCAATGTCCCCAAAGCGGAATACAGCCCTTTCACAATCCTAGAATAGTGTAGCAGCTTCTATGATCTTGTTGTTAGGTTAGATCTCTAGAAGGGATGGTAGATTTCCCAGATATTTTTGGACGAGAGTTTGATCACTAGAGTGAAGATCCTTCCACCAGCTTAGCAGTTTTGGGTGGATGTTGGTAACCATGCAGAATCTAGGAACTTCATGCCTCATATTTCTACAAGAAAAATAAGGTTATGCCATTACCCCCACAAGACCGACTATTTAATACCAATAATTAGCATGACGTATTTTAGTTCTCCAAATAAATGCACAGAACATGGTAGTGTCCATTTGGGTTTAGGGAAACCCATTGGACTTTGGACAAGGCTATCTTAAAGGATCATTGTGTGGACAACATAACTGACCCGGCTAGGTTTGACCATGATGCATACACAGTTTGAACAGAGTAAGGTTTCTATGGGGTTTTATACTGGTACCCTTGAGCGGACAACTCAAGGGGGAAGGCATGGAACCATTAATTGCATCGTTGATCGACTGGTTTTACCGCAAATATGCCTTTTTGAATTTAAGGGGTAATAATATATGAAGAGCGCAACCACTCATTATAAGCGTTGGTATGATATTTGTTTGGAACGAGTGGAGTATGATGTTGAGCATGATTATGAAATAATTAAAAAGCATGTTGTCTCGTATTTGCATGTTAAGAAAGTAGTAAATACAACAGTTTATAATTTGAAGCAGTAAGAAAGAAAAGAAACGAAGAAGATAAGTCAGTTTTGAGTAGTAAAAAAAATTAAACGCTTAAAGGAATTTAAATAATTAATTACATATAAAGGGAAGGTACAAATTTACAAGAACACTCTGAAATGGTAAAAACCTAATATCCCCAACAGAGTCACCATGCTGTCGCGCCCCTTTTTTCCCTTCTTTGCATCGGGAGATTAGGTTTATGACAATTTAGGTATAGGGCAACTCGTTCCTTTTGGGAACTGTGTTTTGCATTTGAAGAGTTGCCACCTAATGATTTAAGGTGCATTAGGAAACCTATAAGGTTTACTACTAAATTTGTTTGATAACCGGAGATAGGTTAAGGGCTTAAAATTATCCTAAAGGGAAGGTGTTAGGCACCCCTCAGGATCCACTAGTATGGTTCACGGCCAGAAAGGTCTTAATTTGGTGCAATTAACATGTAAACAGATAAGACTCAAATAAGAGTGAATTCTAATACACAAATGTTTGGAAGTGATAAAAGTAAAATAGAGCAATCATTAAAAGACCGATTTTGAAAAGAAGTCATAATTCTTAAAAGGAAAAGAAAGAGGAGGGGGGTCCTAGGTTTATTTATAATATGGATCACATAAATGCAATACACGGTAATCACTCCTAAAAAGAGGGGCTACACATGGTATTAGCGCACCGGTCATCATATCCATATTTACCTTTCCCACACCGTTAAGGTACTAAAGCGCAGATTGGTCTCGACCACTATCGTATACTATTACCCGTCTCATTCATATCAGTCCTGGAGGCACTTAGGACTATTATTCCTATAGGGTAGGGATATTATGATGACTTTGAGGTTTCAAAAGGTGAAAAAAGCTAAGGCGACATACAAAACACATAGGACTGCACATAAAGGGGGAAAGCACGTAAACAACTAAAGGCTCATGTATACCTCCTCAAGCAAAGCAACCAAATAGCATGACTCAAATAACAATCAAGGTCTGAATCTAAAAATACTAAGGCAAGGGGAGTTTAAGTTGTTGAAGTAGACCAATTTATTACGTAACTCAGATAAGAAGTCCGAATCAGGCCTGCCTGTTGGTTGTAGCAATTACTAGTTAACAGAAGCGAGCTTAGTTTTATTAGTTGTTATTACCTAAGGCTTGCCTAAGTGTTTGGGTGAGATATTATAAATATGATATCTATTACTGTTTCATAATATGGCAAAGCAGTAACAAACTTAAAAAACAAGCGGTTTGAGATAGGCATGCTTGCTAAATCATGTCAATAAGAGGAGACTAGGTTGTTTTAAAAAAAAGCTAGTTCAGAACAATACGAATTAGGTTGATTTTAAGCTAAACTGGTTTCAAATTCTGCAGACGATGATATCTATTATCACTGATTTTAATTCCTATAAACATGATATCTAGTATTACTGATTTTAATTCATATAGACATGATATCTAGTTGAATGTGAAATGGAAACAGGCAGGATTTACTTGAAACTCTTATAGGCATGATTTATAAGGAAGATACTGATTTTAATCAATTAGAACCTAAGAGCATGGTGTCTAAGAATGGTAATAAACATGTAGAATTGAAGACAAATCTTATAGGCATTTTATCTAAATGCAGAATTCAAAATGTAGACTGAAAAAGAGTCATATAGGCATATTATCTAAATGCAGAATTTAAAACAAGTCCTAATAGGAAGGTTCTCTAAATGTAGAATTAAACATGCAGACTAAAAAGTCCTATAAGCATATTATCTAAATACTGAGTTAATCATTCAAAAAAAAAGGTCCTATAGGCATGTTTTTAACCCTTCTAATAGTTAAGCATGCATAATTACCCAGCCCTTTTCCACTGTCCAACCCCGAGTGTTTATTACAGACCAAATAATGAATTTACATCAGAAAAAATGTAAAAGCAGAAGTTACAACCAGAGGAAGTCTGATTCTTGACTTCCTCTCAGAGTTAGGGAATAAACCACCTCAAAATGCCATTTGTTTCCAAAGCCTTTCTCAGACCTGGGTGTGTCAAAGTTCCCTAAGGGTCTCAAAGGACCCCGGGTAGTACTTACACCCAAGTTTGTAGAACCAGATAGAGATGAGTGCAGTGGAAGGGACATCCCTTATGTATCCAAGTTCAGAGGGAGCTCATGGGTCCCAATGCAAGCCTCACACAAGAGGGGAAGAACCTAAGTCTAAGAATATGGTGGAAGCGAAGGAACAGAGATATAAAACTGAGTGGAGAATAGAGAAGGGTAGGGTTTATGGAAAAAAGTAGTAGTAAAGCACATAATCAGCATTTTCATACAAAGGAGTCAGGGGTTTGGGAATACATTTCAAGGAGCATATGTCTTTAGATATGGACCAGGTTTGGTCATGCACAACAATAGATGGTGATGGCATGCCCATAAACTAGCCAGAGAACACAACACATAGAGGAGATATGGAGGTTACGATCCCAGGGGGTCAGGTTTGGGAAATGCGCAGCAATGTCTAATGCTTACATGCCCCAAACCAACCAAGGAATACCAAAAACACAGGGGATATAGGGGTTTAGGATTCATACGTCATAATAAGTGACTAACAGAGTTCATACATAAGAAATCATTAATTCAGAATAGAAAGGGGCAGATTACAGCATGCTTAATAATAGAACTTGATTAAACACAAGCAGTAAATATGCAAGAATGAAGGAAGTAGTAAAGAAACATGTTGTTGTTAATGCTGGAAAAGTAGTTAGAGCATACCAGTAAAGAAGCAAATGCAGAAAAAAAGTAAGTTAGTTTCCCACAGCCTAGCCTTGGCTTTCAGCCGGCTAGGTAAGGCAGGAGAGAGAGAGATTTTTTAGTGGAGTGTGAGTTCTGTACTCAAGTGTTTTTATTCCTTGGGTTCGTGTCTTTGAAAAAAGAGGGATGCAGGGTATTTGTAGCCTTTTGAAAACGAGTGAAGGAAAGGCAACAAGTGAAATCTTAGTGCAAATATCGAAAAAATCAATCAGTTAGAATCAATTATACAAGTGATTCCCTTTAATTAAGGAATCATTGTTTAACGAATTCAAATAAGTAAGGAAATCTATTTAGAGATAGCTTCATTATTGCCATTAAAGAAGTAGTAAAAACATTAAGTAACTAAACAAAGTCTAAGTACAGAAATATCCTTATTTTTGAAATAGATTCAACAAGGTAAAATATTACAATAAAGGGAAAGGGATCAATCAATTCTAAACAGGTTAGTAAAACCAGGATTCATAAAAGAAAAGCTTTGAAATTAGTCACACGATTAGGGTCAGTCAAATAAGAAACATGCTTATGCACTTTACTATATAAACAGAGTGAATAGAAGACATCAAGCATGCAAGGCCAAGCATATTGGCAAAAGAGATAATCACAAGCATGCAGTAGTGGCAAAAATAAACCAGGGTTCAGTAGTAAAGCAAACATTCGAAGCATAGTAATCAAGTAGGTAAAGTCACATGGAATCAATAGAGTATCAGAACATGCAAATGTCTCACATTGCAGTGGGGAAACCCTTTGAAAATTTAGGGTTTCAGCCATAGTCAGATAAGTCACATAGAGAAAAGAGCGTCTAAAAACAAAAGCTTTCAGAACTCGAATAAACCCAAAAGAAATTAGGATTTTAACAACAATCAAGTTTAAAGATGATAAACAAATAAGTCAAACAAGCACTTAGTCAGCTGAGTACACATCTAACGAACAACTTCAGAACTCGAATGAACTCAAAAGAAATTAGGGTTTTTAACATGCTAACTCAGATAGGAGAACATTATGAGCGAGAAATAGAAAAAATCACAGACGCGTTAAAATCAGATAAGAAATTTGAAAAGAAAACTTGAAGGAAACCCATAATCAGAAAGTAAAGAGTCATTTAGAAAGAAAATTCAAAGAAACTTCGAGAAACAATTAAAAAGTCATGGCAAGCATAGATCTAAGGTAGATCTGAAAGAAATCGAAAAAGTCATAGAGATTAGGGTTTTAGAAAAACCCAAAAGAAATGAGAAAGGCATTGAAAGTTATCGATCTAACCAGGAGAGTCATGGGTTTGACTCGAATGGCCATGGCTGGCCGGAGAAAGGTCAGGGATGACCGGAGAATGATTATCGAGCAAAGACTGGACCAAATCCCTTCAAAGTCTAGTTATGATACCACAGAACTAAACACATAAAAGCCATGGAAGGCTGGTACAGGTCTCAGATGACCTCGGAGGGCCATGGATTAGGGTAGATTAAGGTGGTGGCGGCTAGGGTTTGGGTGGTGTTACAGAGAGTGCTTTAGAGGAAGGGGATTCTAAGGCGGTGGTAAGTGAGAAATGATAGGGTTTTGGGGTCGTTTGGAATTAATTAAGGCAAGGGTGAGTATTGATCGTTGATTTGAGTGATCAAAGGCCTGGATTAAAATAGATAAGTGGGGTAGTTTATAAAATTGGGTCTGGTCCTTGTCCGATGGGTTCAATTGGGTCGAGAATTGGGTTAAAATTGGGGTAAGATTTAGGCTATGATTAAAATAAATTCGGGCTATTATTTAAATAACCAATTTCCCTTTTTAAAATAGCAAACTGATTTCTGAAAATAAATTAAAGGTACTAAAATGATTGATGACATATAAATAACCATTTAAAAATACAAGATTTTAATATTTATGAATATAAACGTAATTAATCCTAAAAGAGGCTAATATTGCGATTATACAATTTTAGCCTAAAAAATACTAAATAATTTTCTAAAAATATGCAAAAATTCCCTTAGTTATATTTTAGCAATAAACATAAAAGTTCAACATGTGAATCACCAAAATGATAATTTTAGAAATAAATTTATGGATAAAATAGGGGAATAAATTGATTTAAAATCTTTAAAATTAAGGAAAAATAATGAAACTCTTGGATATAATTATATATGCATACATATGCCATTTTGAAGGTACTTCGCATATTTCTTATATATATATATATATATATATATATACATATATATATATATATATATATATATATATATATATATATATATATATATATATATAGGAAAAAATTGAGTATCAACAGAGAGTTTGGAACCAATGTGTTTGTGTGTTTGTGTTAATGAGAAAGTATGTATATATAGTAGTTCGAAACTAGGTAAAATAAAGCAAGAATCACAATCATATAGTAATTACGGAACTCAGAACCAATTAGAGCAAAATAGTACAAGTACTCCCTTAATTTAAGGGAATCAGTTCAGATGGTACGAACAAGTAACAAATAAAGAAAGAAATCATTGTGTAGTGAAGGAAATAATTCGAACATAGTAGGCATAGAGTAAGACATTAGGGCTAAGTTTAGAAAAACTCTAATTAAGGAGATAGTCAGTAAGAATCAAGTACCAATGCAGCCAAGGTAAGGGAATCCATCAAATTGAGTAGAAAGGTAGGGATCGAAGGTCTAAAGGAAAGTGTTCACATTAGATGAAGAAACAGGGAATTCAGAATCAATCAAAGAGAAAGTCATGAGTCAGTGTTTAGCATATAAATAAAGTAAGACATTGATGGTCAAGAGTCGACATACAACTCTAGCAAACATGAGAGTCAAACAACACTGATTCAATGAAAAAGAGGCAAGTTTTGAATAGTCAAGATGAACACAAGCAAATAGAATCAGTGTAAGTTTAGGATAAGAAACTCAGTAGAAACATCAAGGCAAGATAGTCACGAGTAATAACAGAAACTCAGAAAACGAGAACCTATCAGTCATGCAGATACACAAAACCAAACAAAGAACCCCTTAAAATTTAGGCCTTTCAGCACATACGAGTTAAGATGTAGTAAACTCATATAATCGGTCAAAATATGCAAGAAATAGAAGTTTAAACACAAAGAATCAGTTAAACAAGGTTTTAAAAAGAAGTTCTAAAAACCCTAGTTCTAGAAGAAGATGAAGAACACTTGAAATCACATGATTCTTGTAAAAAAAAACCTCAAGGATAGCGTAAAACATTCAAGAAAGAACTCAGATCCTCCTTGATCTGTACAGATCTAGGAGGTATAGAAAAGAAATATGGGTTTCAAAAGAACCCATATAGAGACTAAGAAACATGTCCAGAATTTAAAAGATCGTGGCAAATATAAACTGATTCTGCTTGGAATCAGACTGGAATAGCCGGGAACATGCAGGAGATGAACCCTAGATGCAAGTCGGCATGAGGAAAGCCATTGGAGGCTTAAGAGATGATGAGAGGTTAGGAGATGACCGGAGGTGGGAGGTTGGAGGTTGAAGATTAGGGTTAGGTGGAGAGTGTTTTGAGAGAGGAGAGGATCTTAGGGCAGCGGATGTGGAGAAATGTCTAGGGTTCGGGGGTCGTTTGGAATTAAAAAGGAAAGAACAAACGAGGGTCGTTGTCATTGATCTTTTAGATCAACAACACGATCTGATGGGTTTTGGGTCAGGTAGGACGTGTTTGGGGCCTAGGTCAAGTAATTCAATTAGGAATTGGGCTGGGGTATTGGGTTGAATTTAGGCTAAAATTGAAATACAATTTGGCTAATTTTTAAATAGCCAATTTAACCCTATAAAATTTATAATAAATAATAGATATTTTCTAAAAAATAATTCCACGTATTATAAAGATTTAAAATTGATATTTAACATTTAAAAATAAAGAAGATTATTTTATGCATATAAACGTAATAATATATTAGTAGGGCTAATATTGCAAAATACATGAAAATTGGTTTCAATAAATGCATTAAAAATACTAAAGCACTATTTTTGCATAAATATAGGATTTAGATGGCTAAATTACCACAACAATAATTTGAAGGATAATCATTGGAAATTTAAAAATAAAATGGGAAAATTAAATCATTTCAAGCCTTTAAAATTATAAAACAATTATGCATGCTTATATATGCATATGTATGCTATTTTTAAAGTATATATGTCTATAAAAATAAATAGGGAAAAATTGGGTATCAGCAGCTGCCCCTCTTTACCCGGGAAGGATGAAAGAGTTTTCGGGTAAAGAAATGATGCCCATTTTTTGATCGGGCGGGACATTTTGAAAGATATAGTCTAGACTCCGGTCTTCGAATTGCCTACATATCCCTAGTTTTACAGGAATCATGCTATGTGTAGTTCTATATTCATCGGAGGAATATGCTGATAAAGTCATTGCAGGAACGAACACGAGGTGCCGAAGCGGCTATGGTGAGTAGTTAAGGCTCGAAAAAATTGAAGGAACTGTAGCGAGATCACTCCTACTAGGATAGCGGTTGCTTACTAGTTACCTGCAGATAAAAGATGCTACAAACATATATTTGCAAAAATTTAAACATGATGCAGATTCCCTTCGGACCATGAAGGTTGTCTTTGGATGGTTAAAGATGACGTCCTTGGACCATGACGTCCTGAGCCATGAACTTTTTAATTAGGGATTTGCATGCGATGAAATGATATTCTCGGTCCATGAAAATAGTGCCTCTGAACCATGACGCCTTTGAATAATGATATGAATATTTGAGAGATCCCCAGACCATGGCATGGTGTCTTCCGGCTATGAGGATGATGCCTTTGGACGATGACATCTTCGGATAGATTGGCGATATTCAAGTCCATGATATGCAGTAATAATGTTAACAAGACAAGGCTTAGTCTTGTGAAATGGAGGGTAGAGCTTAGCCCGATTGGAAAGCAAATAGATAGTGCTACAGAGCAAACTTTGCGCGAAAGGAGGAAGTGCTTAGTCCCATGCGAACACAGAGGAAGGTATTAGACTTATGCAAATAGGGAGGCAAGGATTAGCCTCATACAAGTATGGAGGCAAGGATTAGCCACATGTAAGTGTGGAGGCAAGGATTAGCCTCATGCAAGTAGGGAGGCAGGAATTTACCTCATGCAAGTATGGAGGCAAGGATTAGCCTCATGCAAGTATGGAGACAAGGATTAGTCTCATGCAAGTATGGATGCAAGGATTAGCCTCATGCAAGTATGTAGGCAAGGATTAGCCTCATGCAAATAGGGAGGCAGGGATTAGCCTCATGCAGGGATGGAGGCAAGGATTAGCCTCATGCAGGTATTGAGGCAAGGATTAGCCTCATGCAAGTGTGGGGGCAAGGATTAGCCTCATGCAAGTATGGAGGCAAGAATTAGCCTCATGCAAATAGGGAGGCAGGGATTATCCTCATGCATGTATGGAGGCAAGGATTAGCCTCATGCAGGTATGGAGTCAAGGATTAGCCTCATGCAAATGTGGAGGTAAGGATTAGCCTCGTGCAAATAGGGAGGAAAAGATTAGCCTCATGCAGGTGTGGAGGCAAGGATTAGCCTCATATAAGTATGAAGGCAAAGATTAGCCTCATGCAAATAGGGAGTCAGGGATTAGCCTCATGCAGGTATGGAGGCAAGTATTAGCCTCATATAAGTATGGAGGCAAGGATTAGCCTCATGCAAGTATGGATTAGCTAATAAGAATAGTGTATGTCTTAGCTGGACATATTTTCAGTGTCTGATGGATGGATGGATAGTGAATTTGCTTTGTATATATATGCTTGCGAGCATTATAGTTACGCCAAATGTGCCTGCGTTCAAATAAAAGTTGTAAGTTTTGTGGGGGAGGTTGTTTCATGCTTTTGTCCGCTGGCCTTGCTTTGCTCCATCTTGGCAGCCCTTGAGAGGCCCCCTAGGTAACACATGACTGCTATGGAAATAGAGTTTTTCTAGAATATGCAATTTGATAAAAAAATAGAGTTATTTCAGAAATATATTGATACATTCAGATGAACTAGTGACTGTAACATAATCTCAAAGGCATTGCACCTCTCCTATTTTGGAATTTTGAGGGTCTTCTTCAAAATTCTACCCTAGTTCAGTAGATGATCTTTTGGTTGTTTGCGGATAATAGGCCTTGTTGAATCTTCTTCGGAATTTTGAAATCCCTCTAAAAATTCTACCCCAGTTTCTTAACTAATTTTTGATTTTCTGTCATGCGTTGGCATCAGCCGGACTTGCTCCGGAATTTTGAGGACCCTCCTCAAAATTTTTCCCCAGTTTCTGATCTTGGGAAAATGAAAAATTAATTATGATATGACCGAACCCTATAGGGCTGCCTACGTGTCCCCTCTTAAATGGAAATCAGGTCAAGCGTAGTTCAATTATATCATATGAGGAATGCAAATAATCTAAGCATAGTATCTCTTGATTGCATCAGAATTGATAGGTTTTGGCTAGATTTCTCCGTCTATTTCTGCGAGTATGAGTGATCCTCCTGTCAGGACCCTGTTAACCATGTACAGACCTTGCCAGTTTGGGGAAAATTTCCCTTTAGCTTCATCTTGATGTTGGAAGATTTTCTTCAATACCAGCTGTCCTGGTGCGAACTGTCTTGGTTTGACCCTTTTGTTGAAAGCTGTAGGCATTCTATTTTGGGTAAAGTTGGTCGTGACATACTGCGTTCATCCTCTTTCCATCGATAAGAGCCAGTTGTTCGTAGCGACTTCTTATCCACTATGTGTCGCTGAGTTCAACTTTCTATATGATTCTTAAAGAAGGCATCTCCACCTCGGCTGGGATGACAGCCTCAGTACCATAAACCAGCATGTAAGGAGTTTCCCCAGTTAATATGCAAACCGTTGTATGGTATCCCAATAAAGCAAAAGGTAAGTTCCCATGCCATTGTTTGTTGTTCTTTACCATTTTCCTTAGTATCTTCTTGATGTTTTTGTTGATGGCTTCTACGGATCCATTCATCTGAGGTCTATAGGCTATAGAATTTTTGTGCTTGATTTTGAAAGTTTCACACATAGATTTCATCATATCACTATTGAGATTGGTGGCATTATCAGTACTAATGGATTCGGTAACACTAAATCGACAAAGGATAATATCCTTGACAAAAATCTACGACGACTTTCTTGGTTACAGCTTTGTAAGAGGCAACTTGTACCCATTTCGTGAAATAGTCAATGGCTACCAAAATGAACCTGTGTCTATTTGAAGTAGTGGGCTCAATTGGACCAATAACATCCATTACCGAGGCGACGAACGACCAAGGTGAGCTCGTTGCGCTGAGTTCATTTGGCGGCACTTTTATCATATCGGCATGCACTTGACATTGAAAGCATTTGTAGACATACTAAATGCAATCCATCTCCATGGTCATCCAAAAGTAACCTACCTTGAGTATCTTCTTAGCCAAGATGAAACCATTCGTGTGTGGGCCACAGGTCCCAGCATGCCCATCCTCAAGTAGCTTAGAAGCTTCCTTTGTGTCAACACATCTTAGTAAACCCAGATTAGGAGTTCTTCCATACAAGTTCCCTCCACTGTGGAAGAAGTGATCGGATAATCTCCGGAGTGTGCATTTCTGAGTGTGATTTGCATGCTCCAAGTATTTTCCTTTTGATAAGTACTCTTTGATTTCATGGAACCATGGCTTTCCATTTTCTTCTTTCTCGACATGAGCATAATATTCCGGTTGATAATGGATTCTCACCGGAATGGGGTCAATGTAACTCTTATTTGGATGTTGTATCATAAATGAGAAAGTGGCCAATGCATCGGCAAACTCATTCTAAAATCTATGCACATGTCGGAATTGTATCTTTGTAAACCTCTTTCTCAATTCCTGTACTTGGTATAGGTATAGCAATATCTTGGAATTCTTAGTAGCCCACTCTCCTTGTACCTGGTACATGAGCAAATCTGAATCACAATTACCAGCAGCTCTTGAATGTTCATATCGACTGCCATGTTGAGTCCTAGTATGCAGGCCTCATACTCTTCCATATTGTTAGTGTAGGGAAATCTGAGTCTAGCAGACACCGGATAATGTTGACCCATTTCTGATACCAAAACTGCTCCAATGCCCACTCCTTTGAAATTTATAGCTCCATCAAAGAAAATCCTCCAATCGTCATATGCTTCGGTAATGTTTGCCCCTATAAATGACATTTATTCATTAGGAAAATATGTTTTCAAAGGCTTGTATGCTCCTCCCACTGGATTTTCAGCAAGATTATCTGTCAATGCTTGCCCATTGACCACCTTTTGAGTTACATAGACGATATCAAATTCACTAAATATTATATGCCATTTAGCCAACTTACCAGTAGGCATGGGTTTCTGAAATATGTACTTCAGAGGATCCATCCTGGATATGAGGTACGTAGTGTAGGCACAGAAGTAATGCCTTAATTTCTGAGCTGTCCAGGTCAAAGCACATCAAGTTCGATCAAGAAGAGTGTACTGTGCTTCATAAGGTGTGAAATTCTTACTTAAGTAATATATGGCTTGCTCCTTCCTTCCTGTCTCATCATGTTGTCGCAGAACACATCCGAAGGCTCCATCCAATACAGATAGATAAAGTAGCAAAGGTTGTCCCGGCTCTTGCAGGACCAACACTGGTGGTGTGGACAGGTACTACTTGATCTTGTCAAAAGCCTTCTAACAATCCTCTATCCAGCTTGTTTAGGCATCTTTTCTTAGCCTCTTGAATATTGGTTCACATATGATTTTGGATTGTGCTATGAAGCGACTGATATAGTTGAGGCATCCTAGGAAGCTCATCATGTCCTTTTTGCTCTTAGGCGGTGGTAACTCCTGAATAGCCTTGACTTTATATGGATCCAGCTCGATCCCTCGACGACTGACGATGAATCCCAATAATTTTCTTACGGGAACCTGAATGCACACTTTGCGGGATTCAGTTTCAAGTTGTACCTCCTTAGTCTGTCAAAGAACTTCCTCAAGTCTGCTATGTGATATGTGGCCCTCTTGGATTTGATAATGACATCGTCCACATACATCTCTATCTCTTTGTGTATAATATCGTGGAAGATGGTTGTCATGGCTCTCATGTAAGTGGCCCCAACATTCTTTAAACCGAATAGCATCATCTTGTAACAATATGCACCCCACAGTGTGATGAAAGCTGTCTTCTTTGCATCTTGTTCATCCATCAAAATCTTATGATAACCCGTGAAGCAATCTACAAAGTATTGTAGTTCATGCTTGGTGCAATTATCGATCAGGATGTGTATATTTGGTAGTGGGAAGTTATCCTTGGGACTTGCTTTGTTTAAATCCCGATAGTAAACACATACTCGGACCTTCCCATCCTTCTTCGGAACTAGCACAATGTTAGGTAACCAGGTTAGGTACTCAACCACCCTGAGAACTTTGGCTTTGATCTGCTTGGTAACTTCCTCCTTGATTTTCAGGCTCATGTCTGGTTTGAACTTTCGGATTATCTGCTTGACTGCCAGACACATAGGATTAGTAGGCAACTTGTGAGCCACTATAGATGTGCTCAAGCCGGTCATGTCATCATATGACCATGCAAAAATATCCTTATACTCTTTTAGGAACTGAATGTACTCTTCCTTCTCCATCGGTGACAAGTGAATGCTGATGTGAGTCTCCTTGACGGTCTCAGCATCTCCCAACTTTACCACCTCGGTCTCGTCCAGATTGGACTCAGGCTTATTTTCAAAATTTTCAACCTCCCTAGCAATTTCCTCGGGTATCTCTTCTTCTTCCTCTAAATCACTATTCTCATGTTGTGTTGCCTCATTACATGTCGCAGTCATTGGTACATCAGGAAAAGTAATAATAACGATGTAGAAAGAAAAAGTGTAAAGATAGTAGTGAATAATAAAAAGCAAATTCATTTGACTAAAACTGAAAAATCATCCAGAGAAAGTACGGCTCGATGAATCGAGCATTTATTTTGAAATATGTAAATCTTAAAACAAAATGATGGGAAATATTAAACGAATATAATGGCTTCTAGAAGTAAATTCTACCAAGCTATCCAGGGATTCGGCAGGCTCGGGATGGTGTGGTGGTCCAGTTCCTGAGAATAGCTCCCTTCTTCATGGTCTGAATAGTGAGACCTTCTTCCTCCTCCTACAATCCATGTCTTCATCCTCCAAGAACAAGTTCTTCAAACCATATAGTGCTTCTTTTTTTGCGGTCCCCCATATCGTATCAGCCTCGTGAAAAGCTTGTTCCAAACGTGGCACTGGCTGCTCAAGAGGTTAATATGGTCCACGCCATGGAGGCGACCAATCCCTGTACTCTTTCCATATGTACTGGTATCCGAGCCCAAAGGTGGTACCATGATTTTTCAGCTGTATCGGCTTAGTAATACCTTGGAGGTTCCTTCCCAATCCTTTTTCAGGTTCATATCCGGACCATGCTAGTATGCTTTCTATTTTGTTACTCCACTACTTATCCTTCTCGACAACATTGACTCGTTTAATATGATGATAGGTTTCCCCTCCTAGCCTTCTTCAATATCCAATGGCCAGGATGGTTCGACTAGTGTAAATGGGGTTACTCTCATCTCCATAAATGATTACCTCCTGATGATTCCATTTGAATTTCACGGCTTGGTGTAGTGTGGAAGGCATAGCTCCCGCGGCATCGATCTATGGCCTTCCCAATAGAAGATTATATGAGGTCGGTATGTCAAGCACCTGAAATTAAACGTCGAACCAAGTTGGCCCTATCTACAAGCAAAGGTTAATTTCCTCGATCGTGGCCCTATGGGACCCATCGAAAGCTTTCATTCATGCTTCCTACCGTGTCTCATGGAAACCCTTGTACAACCTTTTAGAGTGTCCAATGGACAAATATTTAAGCTTGAACCTTCATTAACCAAAACCCTGGCAATGAACTTGTCTTCAAATGGCACCGTAATATGCAATGCTCGATTGTAATTTAGCTCCTTAGGTGGGAGATCATCCTCATGGAAGATGATCTTATGACTTTCTAGTACTTGGCCGACCATGTTGGCCGTTTCTCCACTAGTGATGTTATTGGGTACATAAGCCTCGCTTAGCACTTTTATCAAAGCATTCTTGTGTGCCTCTGAGTTCTGCAATAGTGACATGATATATATCTGAGCAGGCACTTTGCTCAGATGGTCGACGATAGAATACTCCTTTGCATGCACTTTCCTCCACAGGTCATCTGGCGAACTCTCAATGATAGGCTGTCTAGTAGTGGCATCCTTACTTGATCATCTTAAATATTCCGGTGTATAGACTCTTCCAGTTCTAGTCATTCCTTGTGTGGCATCAGATTCCTCTACCTTGGCCTTTTCTTTTTGCCGAGCCTCGGCAACATAATCCCAGGGTATTTCTTTTAAGTTGAATGGGGGTGTGGTTGATACGATCACGGTAAAAGGTATGACCACTTCTACTTCAAATGGAGTAGGGGTGGCTGCAGGCGGAGCCACCCCTACCTCAAATGGATTTGATGTAGTTACCTCAAAACTCAATTGATGACTGAGTCTGTACCACAATAGGAGTAAGTGTGACTGCAACCTTAGAGTCATCGCTTTCTCGAATAAGCCCAATCGACCCCTCAGGGTCCCATTCTTCATTCATCTCTATCATATGTACATCATCACCTCTATGATCAGGGAGAGATTGTTGCGGACATTAGGTGAGGCTTCCTTCGCCTGTATGACCTTGTTGTCAATTAGTGTCTGGATCTTATCTTTCAATGTTCGGCACTCAGCAGTGGTGTGCCCTTTCATACCGGAATGGTACGCACAAGTTTTGTTCGGATTGACCTATTGGGATGGATTTTCTAATGCAAAAGCGCGAACAGAAGTGATGTAACCCGCGGCTTTAAACCTTTCATACAACTGGTCAATGGGTTCCGCAACGGCGGTGTATTATCTGGGTGGCTTACGGTTGAAGTTGGGTCTTGGTCTTGGATAATTTTGGCGAGCTAGTGATGATTGGAACTAGGATGGTTGGGAGTTGTAGGTGTGATGTACAGTAGCTAGTTCGAAGTATCTGGAGATGAAGGTTGATATGTAGGCACTGATGCTTGGTATGTGGGTAGAGGTGTTTGATATGTGGGTGGAGGTAGAGGTGTTTGATATGTGGGGGGAAGGGGTGATAGAAAGTGGAGATTTTGGACCCTGAGCCACCATCACTGCCTTAACATCTCTCTTCTTTGATATGCCACCTGATTGTAGTGCCTTATTTGTGGCTTGCAGTGCCTCGAAGTTCGTTGTCATCCCGCTCTTGCTTCCTTCTTTGATTCTTTCTCCAAGTTTGATGATATCAGAAATTTTTTTGATTTTTGATAACCATCAGGCTTTCATAATATTGCGGATCCTGTGCTCTGACGAAAAATTTATTCATTTGTTCTTCGTCTAAAGGTGGCCGGACCTTGACCGCTTCCAACCTCCAACGAGTAGCATACTCACAAAAAGTCTCAGTATGTTTCTTCTTTAGATTCTAAATGTGGAAAACATCTGGTGCGTTCTTTGTGTTGAACCTAAACCGGTCCATGAAATCCAATGCCATATTTACCCAATTGGACCATTTCTTAGGATTTTGGCTGATATACGAAGACAAAGCATCCCTAATAAGACTCCTCATAAAGAGCTTCATCCGGATCTTTTCATCTTTCCCTACCCCGGCAATCTTGTCACAATAGGTCCTTAGATGAGCCATTGGATTACCTGTGCCATCGGACTTCTAGAACTTGGGAGGTTTGTACCCCTCAGGCAGTTCCGCATTTGGCTGTATGCACAGGTCTTCATAGTTTAAACCTTCTATTCCTCTGTCGTCTTCAATACCTTGAACTCGGCTTGTTAAATTCTTGATTCAATAGCCATATTTTTAATGAGCAGGTCCTTCTCGTAGGATTCCAATGTATAGGATATTGGTTTAGTAGAGTGAGGTACAGTTTCTACGTATATAGGGTTGCTTTGATGGGTGCTAGGGACTTGGGTGTAATGATGGTCATTGGTAGAGTTTTGGGGATCGGGAATGGGTTGTGGTGTGCTTTAAGGAGTGTGGTAAGTGGTGGTTTGTGGGTACTGAATTGGTTGATGGTGATGTTGTGGTGGAGTTGGTATTGCCAATGGATTGAGATTTTTGGGTGGATTTGTGTATTGATTTTGTGCGGGAGGATTTTGGTTTTGTGTGTTCTGAGGATATGCTGGGTTCTTTGCATTTTGTAGGTAGATGTCGCGGACATTGAGGGTGAATGACAAGTTTGCCAAGTTGCGAACCTGCTCAAGTTCTCCTTTTAGTTCCAGTATCTTTTGTTCCAATCTCAAACTAGGTCATTTGGGGTCAGAGTACTATATCCATCTGAGGTTTCTGCGTTCTCAACATTCTCCTTTCGGATTCCACTTAAGTTTTCCATTTTTGCTTTTCCTCTGCCTGTTGTGTTCCTTGGAGGAGGAGGAGGAGGAGGTGGAGGGCCTCTAGATCTAGTGTGATATGATGACTAGGCCAGTATGAGTGAAACAACCTAAAGGGATGGGAATAATAACAAATAAGGAAAACAATAAAAAGGTAACAAGTCAGTGAGGATTCTGAAATATTTGCAGTATTTAAACACATATTGCAAAGATGTAAATTCTTGTCCTACGTTGGGAACGTTGTTGTGCCTGAGGTAGGATTAGGGACAAATAAATTAGGAAAACTTTTAGTGACAATAAATGCTTCATTTTATAATATAAAAATAGATAAATCCCAAAACGACACTAAGATACGAAAATAAGTCACTACGGGCACTTGGTCTTATTACATTTTAAGAAAAAGCAAATAAATCTAGCCTATTTGGTCCTAGAGGGACCTTCCCCAGATTTGATCTTCCGGACTCCATCATATAGATCCCCCTGCTCGCGCAGCCCCAGCAGCTAGTAAGCTCTAGCCAGATGTCCTCCTTCAGCTCCTTCAGTGTTCTGGCAATTTTCAATCCTCTTTATGACTTTACCTTCCAGCTCCACGATTCCTCGCTCCAGATATTCCAGTTTCCTGTTAGAAGTAACTGCCATTTCTTTCCATTCCTCGATCAGCCTCACATTCCTCTCATGTATTTCTCGATGCTTATTTTCAGAGTCGTGGACCCTCTTGTGCAGCCTGTTGTATTTGACTTGAGCTTCAGTTTCTTCATCTATGATTCTATTCCCTCGACCGGTCCCTAGTATCACCATTCCTTTCAGATTGTCCTCTAACCATGACGGGTATAGAGGCTCGCACTCTGCATGATACCTATCTGTCTCAATGGTGTTCTTCTCCACAATGATTTTGCAGTGCCATATGTGCTGAGCTTGGCACTTGTAAGGGACATCATTGTCTTAAAAGTCTGCCCTGAAATGACTCATCTTGACAACCCTTGGTACAACCTGTTTTCTGCCTGCTTGCCTCATAACTCGTATACGGACATATAGGTATATCACTCTCAGCCCGATCTACACCAAGTGCGGAGCATACCTGGATCTAATGATGAATTCATCGGTTGGGAACCATTCAAACATCCATTGCACCTATTCCTTGGTCAAATTGTCGAAGAATTGTACCCATTCTTTGGCACTTTCTGGATGAACAAATGTATCTGGAATGTAAGTCATCCACTTGGGGTGATGGAAGGCAATATGGTCATTCCAAACCTTTCGCCGAAATTCTTGGTGAGCGTGACCTTTTTGGAAATGCTCCAACAACCATAACTGCAGCAACAAGTTACAACCCTCGAAGTGCTTGACCCCTCTGTGATAGCGCTCCAGAGCCCTGTAGATGTCAGGTGTGATCATGGGGACTATGGTATATGTTTGTCCATTAATTCCTTCCATCAAAGTCTTGGCGACCATAGCCAAACTAGTGTGGATTATTCCCTTTTTTCCATTGGGCACACTATCAGGCCTAAGAAGCATATAATGAATACAAATACTCTATGGTGCATGTGACCCAGAAAAGTGAGAGACATCTCTTCATGGTAGGTACAGAAAGACTTGCTATGGACATACCTCTCATATAGGTATTCGAAAGGTATGTAAGATTCCTTCAAGCTCACTAGGTTGACATTCTTCTTCAGCCCCATCATCTTTAAAAATCCCCTGCCGGTACAGTTTTCTTGTACCAATAGTCCGGGACTATCCCAAGTCAATCCTTCAAGCCCACCAATTTCCTCTAGGAGCGTGTCATTTCTATGTCGCCGAAATGAAACACAGCCCTTTCACTATCCCAGAATAAAGTGGCAGCCTCAATCAACTTATTATTTAGCTCAATATCTAGCAAGGAAGGCAAATTACCCAGGTACTTTCTCACATGTTTCTTGTCACTTGAGGAAAGGTCCTCCACCAATATAGCAACAAGGTGGGATGTTGCTAACTATACCGAATTTGGGGACCTCGTGCCTCATTTTCTGCAAAATAAAAGGGTTAGGCCTTACCCTACCAAACTCGACAATTTATACATTTACAATTAGCATATCGGCATTTAGTTCTCCAAATTAAGGCACAGAACGTGATTGTGTCCGTTGGGATTATGGAAAACCCGATGGACTTTTGGATAAGGCTTATCTTAAAGGATCATTATGTGGATAACATATTGATCCAACTAGGTTTGACCATGATGCATGCATAATTTTGACCAGAGTAAGGCTACTATAAAGTTTTAGACTAGTACCCTCAAGCGGGCAACTTGAGGGGAAAGGCACGGAACCGTCGACTGCACTGCTGATCGACTGGTTTTACTACAAATAAGCCTTTCCGTATTTAAGGGTGGTAAATAGTAAGAGCGCTACCACTCATTTAAGTGTTGCTATATGATTTGATATGCACGAGTGGAATAAGATGTGGAGCATGATTTATGCAGCAATTAATAACATGTAGTCAAGTATTTTCACATAGGAAAAATAAATACACTATTTAAATATTGAAAGACATTTACAGGAAAAAGAAACAAAAGGACGAGTCAGTTTTAGGGATAAGGGATCATAAATACTTATAATAAAATGGACAGTTGAATTCAAATAAGGGAAAAGAGTACGAGATAAAGCATGCTTGGACTAATTCATAACAAATAAGTTCGTTATGGTAAGAGCCTAAAGGTATCCCCAATAGAGTCGCCATGCTGTCGTGCCCCCCTTTTTTTCCTCCGCGTAGAGAGGTACGGTGTTTTAATATTTATTGGGGTAATAACTCATTTCCTTTTGGGGATTAATTATTTTGAAGAGTCGCCACCTAACAAATTATGGTACGTTAGGCCACCTAGAGCGATTAACTCTTGGATGGTTTGCTTACCAGAGATTTAGGGTATGGGCTCGAAATAACCTCGAGGGGAAGGTGTTATACACCCCTCTCGGTCCACAACGGTGAGTCCCAGCCGAACATATATTTGTGAACTAGTACATTAACAAATAAATAGTTTTAAATACATAGCTGCAAGTAAGAGAAGGTTGGACATTATATGAAATGATTTGAACAAGTTGTGTACATATAAAACAAAGTTTTAAACAAAAAGAAATTTGGTGAAAAGAGGGGTCCTAGGTTGGTTAGCCTACAAGATAACCCCGCGCAATGCCCGATAAACACTCCTTAATGTGGGGCTATACGTAACATTAACGCGTAGTCATCATATCTATATCTATCCATTCCTAACACCTTAGTGGTTACCAAAGTGATTGTTGTTTAACGACCCTATGCGTGTTGTTACCCGTCCCTTCCTAATGGTCCTGGAGGAAATTAGGACCTCTACCTATAGGCAGTTCTAGATAAACCCTTAAGGTTTAAAGGAGAAAATACTAAGGCGATAAGAAAGAACACATAGGACTTTAGCAAATAAAAGCAAGAAAGAGTGAATAAGAGGCTCAACTTTACCTCCACAGATAAGGCATGTAAACAACATGACTTAAACACAGATAAGGGCAACATTATACTAAGACATGATGTCTAGGTGAGTATCAGAACATAGTAGATATGTAGGTTTATTTATAACTCAGAAGAAGGGGCACTAATCAGTTTGCCTACTGATTTTAAGCATGCTAATCATTAAGTAGTACACACAAAGGGGCAGTTTCCAATTTTACAAGAAACTGGATTACTTAAGGCTTGCCTAGGCGTAGGATAATGCACAATCATTACCAGAACCATTAGAAGTTCAGAAGTCGTTTTTGCCTAAAAGCATGCTGTTCTAAATGTTACAAAGATGCAAGGTTATTACAAATTTGTTTAAAGTGGGATGAGACTGTTTATACTCCTTTTCAAGCATTAGTAGTTTAACTAGGCGTAGTTCAGTGAGGAAGAACAAGAACTTAAATATGGTATGTAGTGTGCACACATAAGGTATAGAGTGATTGATATGCAAGATTTCTAAAGCATGATTTCTAAATGCACAGCATGATTGCATAATTTCCTAAAAGCAGGATTTCTAAATGCATAAAGGTTAAAACATCAAACTGTCAAGTGTGCAGGAGCAACAATTTTATGTTAGTGATGTTATTTAGCCTAAACCAGGTTTTCTAAGTGGTGAAACAATGTCATGCGAGCTGCTGAAATAGTAAACCTAAGCACATGATATCTAATGCATGGAATGCTTGGAGTATATTTGTCCTAAGCGTGGATTCTAATGCACATATGGGAAATGTAAACCTAAGGCATGGTTTCTACCTATTGATATAGATAACATATATGACTACCCTCCCTTTTTCACTAGCCAACCCTAATATTCGTTTACTACAAATTATTACAGGCTAATATCGAATGAATTACATAAGTAGATAAGAAAAATAATAAGATATACCATAGGGAGCCTAAAGCAGGCCCTAATGATTGTCCAAAGCCTCCAATAGCCTCAAATTCCAAATTCCATAGATAATTATTGTCAAGGTGCGTTAGAGTTCCCTAAGGATCGCAAGGATCCTAGGCAGTGCTCATACCTAAACTTTATAACCAAAGCTAAGTAATGGTAGTGTGTAAGAGCCAGCTCTAATATATCAGAGTTCAGAGGGATCTCATAGGGATCCCTAAGCAGTCACACATTAGAGGGGCAGAACTTAAAACCTAAGAGTAGATGTAAAAGTGCTTGAAATGATTTGAGCAGGGAACAGTTTGAAAAAGAACTTGTTTGAAATAGTTTTTGTAAAAGACAACAAATACAGTTTTGAAATGAGAGTCGGGTAATAAGCAACAGTCGAAACACAACATCCAAAACAGGTTCATACACATCCAAAGAACATGGAACGAAGGCTGCTTTAGCAATCACAAATAGGGGTAAAGGGATTTGGGGACACATACGTCACATAATTAAAAGAGCATAGCATTTCTTGTGGGGGTTTATGGGATTAGGGAATAGCTAGTGATACTAACACTACATGGATTTTAGAAACAATCACATAATCAAGCCTTTGAAGTGACAATTCCGTTTGCAAGGTAAATGCATACCCAGACTGGATAACAAGTATATAAGCATTCAAACAGGGTAGGGTCTCACTGAGGCAGACTATTAGGGGAGTATAACTTATTCTGAAATGCCCTAAGAGGGTTAGACTAGCATACTAGATGAAAGAGTAATGTGGGCATGTCAGTTACATGGTTAACAATGGTACCATCGATAGAAACAAATTAGAAACATGTTGAACTGAAGTAGTAAAAGAAACATATTGGTTTTGGGACTTGAATTGAAATCAGAACATACCAGTAAAGAGATAGCAAACACAAAGTGAAGAATGGGAGAGCACAATAATTAGCCTTGGCTTGCGGTCGGCTAACTTAGGGCAGTAGCAAGTAACATAGAAAGAGAGCAGAAAGTTTTGAGTGTGAGAGAGAGAGTTTTGAACCAATGTGTTCGTGTGTTTATATTAATGAGAGAGTATGTATATATAGTAGTTCGAAACTAGGTAATATAAGGCAAGAATCATAATTGTATGCTCCCTATGTGAACCTATTTTTTTTTTGGTCCGTTCCAAAAAGAATGAACCCTTTCTAAATTTGATAACAATTTAGCTTAAAGTTACAACTCTACCCTTAATGAGAAGCTTTTATAATCACACAAATACTCTGGTCCCCATTTGGACTTATTTAGAATCGCAAATTCCAAAAGTCTTTATTTTTTTCTTAAACTCCGTGCCCAGTCAAACATATTCACATAAATTGAAATGGAGGGAGTAGTAATTATGTAACTCAAAGCCAATTAGAGCAAAATCAGTACAAGTACTCCCTTAATTTGAGGGAATCAGTTCAAACGGTAAGAAAAAATAACAAATAAGAAAAGAAATCAATGTGTAGACAAGGAAATAATTCAAACATAGTAGACATAGCGCAAACCATTAGGGCTAGGTTTAGAAAAACTCTAATTAAGGAGATAGTCAGCAAGAATCAAGAACCAATGTAGCCAAGGTAAGAGAATCAATCAAATTGAGTAGAAAGGTATGGATTGAAGGTTTAAAGGAAAGTGTTCACATTAGACCAAGAAACGGGGAATTCAGAATCAATCAAAGAGAAAGACATTAGTCAGTGTTTAGCATATGAATAAAGTAAGATATAGATGGTCAAGAGTCGACATACAACTCTAGCAAACATGAGAGTCAAACAATACTGATTCAATGAGAAAGAGGCAAGTTTTGAACAGTCAAGATGAACACAAGCACATAGAATCAGTGTATGTTTAGGCTAAGAAACTCAGTAGAAACATATCAAGACAATATAGTCACGAGAAATCACAGAAACACAAAAATGAGAACCAGTCAGTCATGCTGATACACAAAACCAAACAAAGAACCCCCTAAAAATTAGTGCTTCCAGCACATACGAGTTAAGATGTAGTAAAATCTTAGAATAAGTCAAAATATGTAAGAAATATAAGTTTAAACACAAAAAATCAGTTAAACAAGGCTTTAAAAAAAAGTTCTGAAAACCCTAGTTTTTGAAGAAGACGAAGAAAACTTGAAATCACAAGATTCTTGTAAACAACCTCAAGGATATTGTAAAACATTCAAGAAACAACTCATATCGTCCTATATCTGTACAAATCTAGGAGGTATAGAAAAGAAATTTGGGTTTCGAAAGAACCCATATAGAGACGAAGAAAATTTTCTAGAAACTCAAAAATCGTGGCAAATATAGACTGATTCTGCTTGGAATCACACTGGAATAGCCAGGAACAGGCAGGAGATGAATCATATATGCAAGCCGGCATGGCCCTGGGCTCTTTAAAACCTTAGAGAAGGTAAGCATGGCATTAGAGAAGCCTTTGGAGGCTTAAGAGACGATGAGAGGTCACCAAAGATGACCAGAGATGGGAGGTCGGCGGTTGAATATTAGGGTTAGGTTGAGAGTGTTTTGATAGAGGAGAGGATCTTGTCACACCTCCTTTTTACTACACCCGGAAGGGTGTATAAGGGAGTTTTTTTTCAATTTAAGTGACAATCGTAACGGGATTATTTATTTAAAATTTAGAGTCGTCAGTTGGGATAGTTTTTGGTGTCCCAAGTCACCGGTTTAAAATCCCGAATCCAGGAAGGTTTTGACTCTTATTTATGGTCTGCGAATACAGAAATTCGGGCAGGGAATTCTATTAACCCGGGAGAAGGTGTTAGGCATTGCTGAGTGTCGTGGTTCTAGCACGATCTCTTTGATCATACTTGGCTTATTAAAATTGTCTAATTACTTATTCTAGAACCTTTGTGCATCCACCCATTAATCGCTTTTATTTAAGAAATTATCCTAAAAGAGTCACGCGTACGTGTACTCGTTTTGTTTGGCGCGTCGAAAATTATGTCACGCGTACGTATCCACAATTAAATTGCGCGAACGCATACTCCGGTTTTTTTTAGAATCGTAATTATGTCATACGAACATGTTCACAATCATGATGATTTAATTATTAATACACTTAAAAGTACACTAGCGGTATTCCTTATTCTTCCTAAACTTTGAGACTATTATAGAGGTCATGAGTTATGGAATAATTGTGAAAAATGAAGTAAATTAATTAAAGAAGTAAATAGGCGGTCATGTGCCAATACTCTATAACCCAACAGATTAATGGCCCAACATACTAAGTCCAAATCACATTACATCAAATCTATTAATACAATTCAGAGAACAAACAATTAATGTTAAGAAAAATGTATACCATCACAGAAGAACAACGATTTTCACCCTCACAACTCAAAGGAATAACAAACAGAACATTATGAAGATGAACAAAACGAAACAAGATAACAACTAAAATCATGTTGACATAAAATGGGCACAAGCTAATAAAAAATAAACACCAAATTATTATAAGCCAAGAGAAGACTAGCAGAACTAAGGAAACATAGGAAACAAACCTTGTATGAGTTTCAAAATATCAGCAACAAAATATCTCAGCTGGTTTACAAAAGAGATCGATCCAATGATACCAGACACCAACAGATTCGTTAACCAAAGACTATGCTAGAAACTCAAACTCGACAGACCCTCGAACTCGAACATCAAAACCTCCTCATGTAATGGTTTTTGAGATTGGTTTCAGGTTGAAGCAGCAATGGATGAGAGATGGGAGGCGACGATAGTGCGGACAAAGCTGGTGAGAGATCTGGCGGGTATGCAACTGAAGCAGTGATGTTTCACGAGTTTTTCGACTGTGATTACGCACCCACAACTTTAAAATTTTGGATCCGCCACTGATTATAAGCCAAGAGAAGACTAGCGGAACTAAGGAAACGTAGGAAACAGACTTTGTATGAGTTTCAAAATATCAGCAACAAAATATCTCAGCTGGTTTACAAAGGAGATCAATCCAATGATACCAGACACCAATAGATTCGTTAACCAAAGACTACGCTAGAAACTCAAACTCGACAGACCCTCGAACTCGAACATCAAAACCTCCTCATGTAATGGTTTTTGAGATTGATTTCAGGTTGAAGCAGTAATGGATGAGAGATGGGAGGCGACTACAGTGCGGACAAAGCTGGTGAGAGATCTGGCGGGTATGCGGCTGAAGCAGTGATGTTTCACATGAGTTTTTCAACTGTGATTACACGCTGGAATTTCACTAGATTTTAGCTCGTCTTTGGCTAGGATTTTGGGGTGTTTTATGGAGCTTGACTATGGTTGCTTGGTGTGATGAAGATGGAGCCATTTTTCTTGGTTTTAGATGGTGAGAAACGGCTGGCTCACCTAGGGTTATGTTAGAGCTTCATGAAGAAGAAGAAGCAGCTTTGCTCCCTTGGTGTTTTAGTTGTGTTCCTTAGGAAGATGAAGAGTAGCTGGGATTTTCAAAAAAATGGCTCCATGGAATGTGTTGATGAAGATGAACTCCAGGTCCCTCTATGGTGTTCGATGGATGAAACACCTTTAGGTCTTAGACCTCATTAGCGTTCAAGAAGATGGAAGAAACCAAAAGCTCCAGATTTTTCGGGTCTCAGATTTTGAAATCACGACCGATCTCAGAGGTCTCCAAGTCTAGGTCTCTTTTAGTGTAAAAACGGCGCTGCTTTTTGGTAGATCTCTAGGTTAGCTTTTTTTTTTTTCAGATTTTGGGCGTTAGTCTAGGGGGTCTAGGTTTTATTAAAGGAAAGAAGGGTTTTTCAGTTGGTTTAAAAGGGTATTAGGGCTTTAAATTAAGAAATTAGGTTGGGTCTTAAATTTGGGCTAAGAAAACTAAAAAACATAAAAACATAAAACCTACTCTTAATTAATTAAAATACAATACCAAGATAAAACTAGATGTTAAAAGTGAAACTATTTTTGTATTTTTAAATATTATATTAAAATAAAACTAAGGTACTATTTTTATATTTTTTGTTTAGTTTTACGAAAGGTATATAAACTAAAAGAAACTAAAAACAAGAAATATTTTTATTTAATTTTCTTTTTTTTGATAAAATAAAGTAAAAGAGTCAAAACTAATTGAAATATCGATATTAGGCCTAAATTAAATATTTTACGCTAAAATGGGTGAAATCTTGGGGAGGTTCAAAAATCACATGTTTACAGATCTTAGGGCGACGGGTGTGGAGAAATGAGGGGGTCGTTTGGAATTAAAAAGGAAAGAACAAACGAGGGCCGTTGATCTTTTAGATCAACGGCCAGGATCTGATGGGTTTTGGGTCGGGTAATTCAATTAGGAATTGGGCTGGGGTATTGGGTTGAATTTATGCTAAAATTGAAATACAATTTGGCTAAGTTTTATATAGTGAATTTAACCCTATATAATTTATAATAAATAATAGATGATTTCTAAAAAATAATTTTGTGTACTAAAATGATTTAAAATTGATATTTCACATTTTAAAAATATAGAAGATAATTTATGCATATAAACGTAATCGTACATTAGTAGGACTAATATTGCAAAATATATGCAAATTGGTTTTAAAAATGCAATTGCAATTATAAAAATGCACTAAAAATACTTAAGCACTATTTTGGCATACATGCAGGATTTGGATGGCTAAATTACCACAACAATAATTTGAAGGATAATTATTGGAAATTTATAAGTAAAAGGGAAAGAATTAAATCATTTTAAAGCCTTTAAAATTATAGAATATAAAAACCCTGTGCATGCTTATATATGAATATTTCTGTTATTTTGAAAGTGTATATGTCTAAAAATATATAGAAAAAAATTGGGTATCAACGATAAGCAACCTCCCCAACGCTCCTCAATATCTCAAAAGGGCCAATAAACCTTGGACTCAACTTCCCTTTGTACCCAAATCTCATAACGCCCTTTATAGGCAAAACCCGAAGCAGAACCCGCTCTCCAATCATATAGGAAACATCATGAACCTTCCGGTATGCGTAACTCTTCTGTCTGGACTGGGCTGTACGGAGTTTATCCTGAATCACTTTAACCTTCTCTAAAGCATGCTGAACCACGTCTGTGCCCAATAATCTAGCCTCACCCGGATCAAACCAACCCACCAAGGATCTACACCGCCTACCATATAAAGCAGCATACGGTGCCATCTGAATGCTGGATTGATAGTTGTTGTAGTATGCAAACTCTGCCAATGGCAAGAACTAATCCCAAGACCCTCCAAACTCAATCACACACGCACGGAGCATATCCTCAAGAATCTGAATAGTGCACTCGGATTGTCCGTCCGTCTGAGGGTGAAATTTTTTACTCAACTCCACCCGAGTACCCAACTAATGCTATACGGCCCTCAGAACCGTGATGTGAACGGAGTACCTCTATCTAAAATGTTGGAAACTGGAATACCATGTAGTCGAACAATATCCCAAATATAAATCTCCGCCAATCGCTCCGAAGAATGGGTAATACACACATGAAGGAAGTGTGCGGACTTGGTCAGTCGATCCACAATCACCCAAATGGCATCAAACTTCCTCAAAGTCCGTAGGAGTCTAACTACGAAGTCCATGGTGATCCGCTCCCACTTCCACTCCAGAATCTCTATCTGCTGAAGTAACCTACCCGGTCTCTGGTGCTCATACTTCACCTGCTGAAAATTGAGGCACCAAGCTTTAAACGCAACTATATCTTTCTTCATCCGCCTCAACCAATAGTGTTGCCTCAAATCCTGGTACATCTTTGCGGCACCCGAATGAATGGAGTACCGCAAACTAAGGGGCTCCTCTAGAATCAACTCCCGAAGCCCATCAACATTGGATACACAAATCTGACCCTGCATTTTTAATACCCCATCATCACCAATAGTCATATCTTTGGCATCACCGTGCTAAACCTTGTCCTTGAGGACAAGTAAATAAGGGTCATCAAACTGACGCTCCCTGATACGTCAAATAATGAAGACTGAGAAACCACGCAATCTAGAACCCGACTAGGCTCCGAAAGATCCAATCTCACAAACTGGCTAGCTAAGCCCTGAATATCAGAACACAATGTGCATCAAATGCATGAGCGCTGATGGGACATTGGTCAGCCCAAATGACATAACAAGGAACTCGTAATGACCAAACCGAGTCCTGAAAGCAGTCTTCGGGATTTTTAGCTCCCGAATCTTCAATTGATGGTAACCTAAATGCAAGTCAATCTTAGAAAACACTTGTGCACCCTGTAGCTGGTCAAACAAATCATCAATACGGGGAAAAGGATAATGGTTCCTCACCGTAACATTGTTCAACTGGCGATAATCAATGCAAATATGCATAGAACCATCTTTCTTCTTCACAAACAAGACAGGATCACCCCAAGGTGATACACTAGGCCTAATAAAACCCTTATCAAGCAATTCATGTAACTGATCCTTCAACTCCTTCAACTTAGGAGGGGCCATACAATACGGAGGAATAGAAATAGGCTGAGTGCGCGGCAACAGATCAATGGCCAAAATCAATATCTCTATCAGGTGGCATGCCCTGAAGGTCAACTGGAAACACATTCGAAAAATTTCGTACTAATGGGACTGAATCAACTGAAAGAGTATTGCTCTCTCACATAAGCTAGATACGCGTCACACCCCTTCTCAACCATTCAGTGAGCCTTAAGGAAATAAATAACTATACTAGGAGTATGACCCAAAGAACCCCTCCACTAAACATGTGGTACACCTGGCACAGCCAGCATCACAGTTTTGACGTGACAGTCAAGAATAGCATAATGGGGAGACAACCGGTCCATACCCAAGATAATATCAAAATCTACCATGCTGAGCAATATTAAATCAGCTCTGGTCTCAAAACCACTAAGAGCAACAAAACACAACCAATAAATGTGGTCCACAACAAGTGAATCTACCACATGAGCAGAAACATAAACAGGAGAACTTAAAGAATCCCGAGTTACACCCAAATACGAAGAAAAATAAGAAGACACATAAGAATAAGTGTAGCCTGGATCGAATAGAACCGATGCATCTCTATGACAAACTAGGACAATACCTATGATGACAGAATCAGAGGCAACAACCTCGGTATGAGTAGGAAGGGCATAATATCTGACATGGAATCCCCCTCTAGGGCAACCTCTACCTCCCCGACCTCCACCTCTAGCTCGTAGAGCCGATGGGGTAGCAATTAGAGCTGTAACCATAGCCTGAGAACTCTGCGGGGCACGCTATAGCTGAGAAGTCTATGAAAGCACACCCCTCTTAAGTCTGGGGCAATCTCTCACCATATGCCAAATGTCACCAGACTCAAAACAAGTTCTGGGAGGATGTGGCAGTTGTGACTGGCTCAGTCCAGGACTACTGGACTGACGACTGAAAGCACCCAGCGCAGGAGGCACGCACTAGATACTGAAGGTGCATAACAAGGCTCCTGAGGCCTAGAAGGAGCTGGAATACCACTGGCTGCTAGGAGGGCTGAATGCACAGGGCGACTCATATAACCCCTACCATAAAGACCTGCAACTGGGGCATAGGCACCAAAATAATGGCCCGACTCTCGAGATGTATTGGCCTCCCTCTCCTCTCTATCCCTAGCATGTATACCCTCAATCCTCTTAGCAATGCTCACCACCTGTTGATAAGAAATATCCATATCCAACTCACGAGCCATGCTAGACCTGATACTGGAAATAAGTCCCTCATAAAACCGGGGAACCCACTCGCGAACAGTAGAAACCAAAGCCGGTGCATGTCTAGCCAAGCTGGTGTAACGAACATTATACTCCGAGACAGTCATAGAACCCTGGCACAAATGCTTAAAATCTGCGCGCCATTCATCTCTGAGGCTCTGAGGAACATACTCGCTCTGGAACATATCTAAAAACTGATACCAAGTCAGGGAAGCTGCCTCATCCAGACTGTCAAACTTATAAGTACGCCACCCCTCGTAGGCAGCTCCTCGAAGCTGGAAAGTAGTGAAGGAAACCCCGCTCGACCCTGATATACCCATGGTATGGAGAATACGGTTGCACTCATCTAGAAATACCAGAGCATCATTTGATGCTAGACCACTAAATACATGAGGCTTGTACTTCTTGAACCTCTCAAGCCTCAGGTGCTCATTCTCAGAAATCGCTACCCTCTCCTCGGGATGATCTAGGACCTCAGGTTGTATAGGAAAAATCTCTGGAAACCAATCAACATGCACTCGCTGCTCAGGAGTGCGGGCGGCAGGAATATGTGCTCCTCCCCCGGCCTAAGATGTAGTTGTAGCAAGGGGAAGCAACCCTTCTTGAGCCAAAGTGGAGTACATGCTCATGAACTATGACAGAGTCTCCAAAAGTGCTGGAGTATTAGTAGCAGTAGGTGTATCAGATTCCTGGGCTCCGACTGGAACTGTTGGGGACTCCTCGGTGGTAGATCGCGCCGGTGCTCTGACTGCAGCGCATGCGCATCCTCGGCCTCTACCCCGGCCCTGGCCCTGTCCCCGGCCTCTGACAGTTGCAGTAGGGAGCGCGGGTGCCTGATCATCTCGGGTAGCATGTGTCCTCACCATCTGTGAAAAAATAGAAGATAGAAGTTTAGAGTTGTGATATCAAAAATCTCGCACAACAAGGAAATAAAATGAAGTGGAATATTTCTAACGGTTACATAGCCTTTCGTGGATAAGTACAGATGTCTCTGTACCGATCCGCAAGACTCTAATAAATTGGCTTATGATTCATGACTTCTATGAACTTAGAGCTCTGATACCAACTTGTCACTACCCCAGTTCGCCCTCCGTGAACTATCCTAAGGATACCTAGTCTCTTCGACTAGGTAAGCCTAACAAATGCGAAAAAGAAACAATTTGGGAAAGAAAATAATTAAAAACTGATATAACAAAATAAAATAGTGTTTAAGATGCCACCTGGAATATAACGGTACAAAATCTCAACCTAAAACTCCCAAAATCCGGAACCCCATGAATCACAAGTTAAGAGTTTACATGAAAATCTCTAAGTCCAGAAATATCTATCAACAAGGAAAATACAGAAGGGCTACACTAGTACTGAGAATAGAAAGGGACTCTTCGGTCTGCGGATGCAGCAGATATACCTTGAAGTCCCTATGAAAGCGCCTCGCCTCAAGTGTGATAAGACTGAGTGGAAGTACCTGGATTTACACAAGAAAAACATGCAAAAAAGGGAATGAGTACACCACAGCGGTACTCAGTAAATGCCAAGCCTAACCTCGGTCGAGTAGTGACGAGAAAGGTTAGGGCCCCACTGAGATTAAATGAAATATAAGGTATAACACTATAATATAAGACAGTATAACTAAGTGCAACAGTAAGAAATAACACAGAATAAAAATAACAACATCAGCTATAACAGAGACAAAATAATCACAGAAAGGAGTACAGCTCAACACAGAGATAACGACTCCTGTAGTCCCCAAATATAAATATCCAGTGGATCTCCCGGGTGCAGTTCCGTAGTCTAACTCATAATGCACGGGGATCTACCGCAAATATGATTCGTATAGGGGGAATCTACCGGGTGCAGTCCCGTAGTTCCAATGTAAATATGCAGGGGGGTCTCCCGGGATATCGTCCCGTAGTCCCAAAGTAAATACACAGTAACAACACGAAGAATAGAAAATTCAATTCAAATTCCATACCAAGGTAAAATAGGCATTTCTAGCCTAGCATATTGCACATAACCAAAATGAGGTAGTTTGAGCAAGTAAAGCAATTAAGTCAATTAGACATCCTTCCCTGAGCTAACAACAGGCTTAAATTGCAGGTAGTGTAAATAGGAAAAGAAACACAATTATAATTACTTAACAAAAACTGGGTTTTTCAACAATTAGCATAAGTACGCACTCGTCACCTCATGTACAAGGCATTTCAAATATCAATAATACCCAATCCTAAGAGAAGTTTGTCCCACATAAGGTTAGACAAGGCACTTATCTCGAACCGGCTCAAAATCAACCTGAAACCACGTTCTTGCCACGAGTACTCGACTCCAAATGGCCCAAATCTATTAAATTCAATTGCATAATGTAAATATAACTTCAAGTACCTGATTCCACAAATAAATTCTAAGCTAATATGTAAAATTCGATAAAATGACCAAAATACCCTCCGGGCTCACATCTCGGAATTGGGTAAAGATTTTCATTTTTTAGAATCCCCATACTCTCACGAGTCTAACCATACCAAAGTTATCCAAAAACGAATGTCAAATCCCCAATCAAAACTCAAAGTCTAATAATTTCCCCCCAATTTTCATCCCAATTCCAAAATTAAATGATGAATTCATGTTTAGATTAATGGGTTATAGGAACAAAGGAGTTAAGAATCATTACCCAATAGATATCTCTGAAAATCCTTCAAAACCTCGCTCAAATCCGAGCTCCTCGGCTCTAGTTTTCACAAAAATGGCTAAACCCTCGACTTTGAAATTTTATATTCTGCCCAGCTATTCCTTCTTCGCGAATGCGGAAGGACCCTCACGTTCGCAAAGCACAACTCTACTTGGTCCAGCTTTCCTCTTTCGCAAACGTGATGCCCAAGTCGTGAACGCGATGACCAACATCCTTCCTCTTACACGAACGCGGGACTACCTTTGTGAACGCGTAGGTATAGGATCCTACAGCCTCGCAAACACGGGAATAACTTCACAAATGTTAAACCTTCACCAGCCTCAGCTCTTCTTCGCGAACGCAAAGAAACAAACCAGAACTGACTGCTGCAATGTTTCCTATAATTTTCTAAGTTCCAAAAATGATCCGTTGAGCATCCGACACACACCCGAGGCCCCCGGAACCTCAACCAAACATGCTAACCAATCCTAAAACATCATTCAAACTTGTTCCAATCTTTGGAATGCTCAAAATAACATCAAAACACCAGTTTAACATCGGATTCAAGCCTAACAACTCCAAAAACTCTCAAATTACGCTTTCGATGAAAAAGTCGATCAAACCTTGCCAGAATGAGCTAAAATTTTGCAAGCACGTCACATTCAACACTACGGAGCTACTCCAACTTCCAGAATTACATTCCGACATCGATATCAAAATCTCACTATCGAACCGTAAACTTCAAAAATTTAACTTTCGGCATTTCAAGCCTAAATAAGATACATACCTTCAAAACACAATCCGAACACGCCCCTAAGAATCAAATTACCCAATAGAGCTAATAGAATCGACGGAATTCCATTAAGAGGCCATCTTCACACTGATCGAACTATGGTCCAAATTCTAAAGCTTAAGATCTCATTTAGAGACTAAATGCCCCGAAACACTCCGAAACTCAAAATAAAACATCCCCACGAATCAAAAAATCAAAAACAAAGATGGGGAAAACAGTTAATAGGGGATCAAGACTTCAATTCTTAAAACAATCGGCCAGGTCATTACAAAGACCCACGGGCATGCTTGACACCAATGTATAGATACTCGTCACCACACCTATATGTCGTACTCGATACAAACACATAGCAAATAAGACCACAATTCATATTCCTTAAATCTAAGGTTAGGCCAAACACTTACCTCGAATCCGCGGACAAGATTAAGCATCAACTACCGCTATACCTTTCGGTTCCACTTCCAATTCGCTTGTATCTAGTCACAATTTACTTAATAGCGTTAATAAACTCTAAATTAACCAATTCTAATGCATGAAAATAGATTTTTCATTATTTTCCCCAAAAAGTCAAAATTGACCTCGGGCCCGCTTGGTCAAAACCCGAAATTCAAACCAAAACCCGATCATCCATTCACTCCCGAACTCAAATATGCAATTAGTTTTGAAATCAGACCTCAAATTGAGGTCCAATTCCGCAAAATTCTGAAAATCATAACCTCTACCCAAAAATACCCAAAATTCCCATGAAAACCCTAGATTTTGATGTGAAAATAAGTTAGAAATCATTTACCTATGATTTGGGTAAGAACTCTCTTCAAGAAAATCGCCTATGGGAGTTTATGGTTTGAAAAGTTGTAAAAATGAAGAAGAATCCCATCAAAAAACCACTTATAATGTGCAGATTGCAATTGCGACTAGGGATTCGCAATTTCGAACCCTGGGAATTTCTTCCATCTTCACAGTTGCAAAGGAAAATGTCACATTTGCGACCACTAGCCATCTGACAGCCTTCGCACTTGCGAAGAACATCTCGCATTTGCGAGAAAGGCTGGCCTTGAGGTCTTCGCATTAGCGAAGCAAAAGCTCGCATTTGCGGTCCCTGATTAAAGTGCAATTCCGACGCTTTGTCTCGCAATTGCGAGATCAGGGGCCTGCAACATACCAGCAATCTTCCTAAATTCAAATTCACGTTGTGGCCTATCCAAAACTCACCCAAACCCTTGGGGCTCCAAACAAAACATGCACGCAAGTCTAAAAATATTATACGAACTTGCTCGTGCAATCAAATCATCAAAATAACATCAACAACTACGAATTTAACCTAAAATTCATGAAATTATTTAAAACATTGAAATTTCCATTTTCTCAACTAAAGGTCCGATTTATACCAAATCAACTCAGACTCTTACCAAATTTCACAAATTTAACTTAATTTTTAAGCTTGTACAATCTTGAATGAATTGGGCGGGTCAAATGATTCTGGGCTCAAATTGGTTTTACTAATAGGTTTCCTTACTCCCATATATCTTTGAGTTTTATCTTTAATTGTTGACCATGAAGTCAACAACTACTTTAAGTTAGATGTGGATGTAGGTGTGGAAATCTGTAGTAGTCTTTTATGGAAAGTGTTTAAAGCTTTTCTCGGAAGCTCAAGCAAAGAAGCAACAAGGAAATTACGGGATTGTTTACCAAAAGATTTGATTCAAATTCAGTATTTATCTAGAAAATTTAATGAAATATATACAAATTACAATTCATAATTCAGTAACTAAAAAATATGAGAGTCATTGTTCGAAAACTAAATATGCAGAACAGGGGGATCTCACAAAATACCATTTCGTAGTCCCAAAGAAAGTACGCAGAGTAAGGGGATCTCCCAGAATACCGTTCCGTAGTCCCAAAAGAAAGATGCAGGGCAGGAGGATCTCCCGGAATACCGCTCCATAATTCCAAAATAAATATGCAGAGGATCTCCTGGAATACCATTCTGTATACCCAAAATAAATATGCAGCCTAACCAACAGAGATAACACGTACATCACAACAAAAACCTCATATATCACCGCAACAAATACAACAACAACAATGACAATAATACAAAGTATGACGAGTAAATCAACTCAAGAACTTTAAATCACAAAGAAACGGTAGAACAAGCTCACAAGGAATAATCCAATTAAAGAATGATAAGCGTAAAAGGAACAGTTCAATAAGGGAAAACTAATATGTAGCAACGATCCCACAATATATAACTCAACGAGTCAAAATAGTTCCAATTAAAGGCAAGTCAACTAAGATGTATGTTATTTAAACTCCTTTTAAGGTTGAGCAATTTTGAAGGATATTCAACGATTCAAATAAGGGTAAGCAGCAGAGTATAATCATATGTCACGACCCTAAAACAGATCTGGTCGTGATGGTGCCTATCGTGAAACTAGGCCGGCCAACACAACTCCCGAATTAATAATTTATCAATAAAAGTCATTTTTAAGTATGTAATTAATTAAATATTTCATAATGAAAGTCTAAATGAACATTGTGGAATAAATACACAAGCCTGACATCGGGGTGTCACAAGTCACGAGCATCTTTTAAGGTCTGAACACAATGAAGAGTCTAAAAATATGCTAAAACAATCTAAGGAAGACATGAAGGAGAAAAGTAGGGCCGCGAACGTCGAGCGGCTACCTTGATAACTCCGATGACTCTGCCACTGAGCAATCAACACCCGCTACCGATTGCAGAAAGGCTTGAATCTGCAAATACGGTGAAGGGAGTAATTTGAGTATGCCAACTCTCTAAGTAATAAATGTAAATGAAAGTTAAGTAGTAAGAAAACACGTAAACCACGTCAAAATGCTACAACAAATGCAAAATATTTCCAACATAGTACAGAAGTCATTTACTTCGTAAATCATGCTTAGTTTTGGTAAAACCTTTTAAAAACAATTTTCAACAGTTTCTAACAAGTGAATAAACATGATAGAAATGTAAACAACCGCTCGGGCAAAACATGTACCATAAACTGCCCCTCGGGCATAATATCAACAGAACTAGCCCCCCGGGCTACCTCACAATCACTCGTAATCAGCCCCTCAGGCATAACATAAATCAAGAACCACCCCTCGGGAAATAACATTGAACAACATCAGTCCCTCAGGCAATAACATAGAACAACATCAGCCCCTCGGGCTATATCACATCTTACACTGGCACCCGCGTTCAGTGGAGGTGTACAGACTCGGGGAGGGGACCCTTACGGCCCAAGCGCAACAATAAACCATCTCGTAGAATAATCAATATATCACTCACTCAGGGTACCCGTGCTTAATGGGGGTGTACAGACTCCGGGAGGGGCCCCTTACGACCCATGCGCAATATCAAGCGATCTCGTAGCATCATCAAATAGGCTCTCGGCCTCATATCAAGCCACCTCGTGGCATAACAAATCAGGCCCCCGGCCACATAATCATAAATCAATACCACACTGCTGTGGCGCGCAACCCGATCCCATAATATCCTCATAATACAGGCCCTCGGCCTCACTTAGTCAGAAATCTCTCATGCCACTCGGGCAACAGTAAAACATTATGCTCGGCCCAAAATATCATTTAAAATATCAAAACGGTGTAAATATGGCTGAGTTATGAAAATAGTATAATACAACATGACTGAATACAAATATAAAGTAAAAATAGTGAGGCATAGTAGTAAAATCCCCTAAGGGTCCAAAACAGTTGGCACGAGGCCCAAATATGGCATGAGGCCCAAAACATGGTAATAATTTTCGGAACACAACGATAGCAAATAATTTTCAATCAAATACATGACTTAACAACCGTACGGGACAGAGTAAGTCACAATCCTCAACGGTGCACGACCCCATGCTCGTCATCTATTGTGTTTGTCACCTCAAAGTAGCACAACAATGTGAAATTCAAGGTTTCATACCCTCAGGACAGACATTTACAATCATTACTTACCTCAAATCGGACCAAACTCTAGCCCACGATGCCTTTGCCTCTCGAATAGGCCTCCAAATGCTCCAAATCTAACCAAAATCAGTATATTATCATCAATATATGCTAAAGGAACAAAGCCCAAGCAAAAATAATCAAATTAACTCAAAAATCCCCAAATTGGCTCAAACCCGTCCCCCTGGGCCCATGTCTCGAAATCGGATAAAAATTACAAAATTGGAAAACACATTCTCTCACGAGTCTACCCATATCAAATTCACCAAAATCCGACATCAAATAGTCATCCAAATCCCCAAAATCAACTCTCCAAACCTTCTTCCATTTTCCCCAATTTTCACCCCAACTTCCCAAATTAAATGATAAGAATCAAGACATAATCATGAGATTTAACAAAATTTGGGTGAAGAACACTTACCCCAATTAATCCTCTGAAAATCCCTTCAAAAATTGTCTCAATCCAAGCTCCAAAAATGCAAAAATGGCTGAAATCCTCGAAATAGAGTACTTTATAATCTCCCCAGGCATATACACTATGCTATCGTGGATAAACTAATGCGATAGCAAAGTACAAAATTTTCTAGCCCTTCTTTTACCCTATGCGATCGCAACCATTCCCCCGCGATCGCGTAGAACAAAGCTTTCTAACAGCCTTTTCCAACTCTTCCGGACAACCTCTAGTATAATAGTCATAACGTTTTGTACATAACTCTAAATTACAATTGGTTTAACGTTCTGGAAACTAGACATCAAGGGATACAACTTTCATTTTTGGATTATCTTCAAATTTTGTTATAGATTGTGAGATATAAGCTTCCAAAGTTGGGTTAGTGCAGCAAAGATTTTACTCTATGCGATCGCGGAAAGACTTACGCGATCGCATAACACAACTCCATTTTTCCAAATTTTCTCTATGCTAACGCGGTCGGATCTATGCTAACGCACTATACACCCCTAAAGCCAAAAACCAGCAACTAGAAATGGTTTGAAACTCACCCGAGGCCCTTGGGACCTGAACCAAACATGTCAACACATCCCATAACATCATTCCAACTTGCTTCAACCTTCGAAAAGCTCAAAACTACATCAAAACATCGAATCACCCTCGGATTCAAGCATAACAATTCCAAAACATCCGAATTCAGAATTCGATCAAAAAATCTATCAAATCTCGTCCGAGTGACCTGAAATTTTGCTCACACGTCACAAATGACACAGCGAACCTACTTTAATTTCCGAAATTTTGTTCTGACCCCGATACCAAAATTTCCACTACCGACCGGAAAATGCCAAATTTCTAATTTTGCCAATTCAAGCCTAAATCTGCCACGGACCTCCAAAATATTTTTCGGACGCGCTCCCAAATCCAAAATCACCTAACGGAGCTAATAAAAGCATAAAAATACAAATCAAGGATAAAATACTAAAAATTCAAAACTTGGTTGGTCAAACCTTTCAAATTTAAAGCTTTAAACTGAAAATTGTTCTTCCAAATTCATTATGATTACCGTGATAACCAAAAACGACGATTTACATAAATCATAATACAGCACACGGGGCTAGCCATGCCCGAGAACTGGCGAGCGAAATGCAAAAGCCCAAAATGACCATTCGGGTCGTTACATCCTCCCCCACTTAAAAATATGTTCGTCCTCGAACGTGCCTAGAGTTCTTCTGAAACCCATCAAGTCGCTGTGTAACCTTACCATGCACATACTTGGGGGTGATACCACATCACGCTATCTCATATAGGTCTGATAACACAATGTAACTGAAAATTCGTAATCCAACCTAGCCCATAAACCATCGAACCACATTTCCATTTCTAAAATCATCTACAAGATCAGAATCTCACATATATACTCCGAATAAGCTCGAACCAGTTGTAACAAACCATACCTGCAGTCTCAGATACAATTACATGATATACCACATAGCTCAAACTCTCGTAGCGATAACTTTTGATCACAACATTTGCTTAGAACAACCAAATATCGATATTAAACCTCTGATCAGATAAAGCGTCATTCCAACACTTTCATATACTGTCAATGATAAATGAAACACGTAGAAAATCATAACCATTCCTTATATCAACCATTCATGAAGCCACTTCTCCTTTTGGAAGGACCATAGCAAATTTCTAAGCCGAACATCGATATTATCCTTCCAACACGCTGAAACTGAATCCGTTTGTATTCATTCTAGATCACAAGGATCTCATCTAATCCAAGACAACTACTCTAGTGACATGACACATCAATACCCTCTAAAGCCACAACTCGTGCAATCCGCACACCAATAAGCAATAATCCGAATATACTCAAATCATGAAAAATGACTCAAATGAGAGATTTGTACCGTAAGCTCACCAGTAACACCACACACAATGCTGAGAACCCGTCACACATCATAGAAGCAGAACACCCGAATCAACCCAAAGGGTCATATCTCCACACAACTTGTTGCAATGCGCGACCCTATCCAAAGACTGGCCCACATGAAACACCTCAAGTCACTATGCTCAAAATTGACAACCACGCGCAATTCGATGTCTAGAACCGAAGCAAATAATCATAGCCACGGCGAAGCAATTGACATAACATTACACAAACCCAAAAGGAGACAACCGATACGCCATCCGCCGAGCAATACCCAATACTCTACCCACTCGAATTCTACTGTGAGACCCTAACAAATTCGCACCACATGTGCCTATAACCAACAAACCCCAACACCTCACAACACGGAAATGTAACTCATAGATCTCCCCAGATCACCAATAATCTCAATGCAATCGAGTCAACACATCCCTCAACAACACAACTCGGAGTCAATCAAGCCGACTCGATGTAGAACACACATCCATATTGGCCTACCAATGAACCCTTTATCAAGGAGTTCCTGAAGCTGCTCCTTCAGCTCCTTTAAATCCGCTGTTTCCATATGATACGGTGGAATAGAAATGGACGGAGTTCCCAGCACCAAATCAATACCGAAATCAATAACCCTGTCTGGCGGCATGCCTAGCAGGTCTGCAAGAAACATATCAAAAAAATCCATCACCACCAGAACTGAATTAATGGTAGAAGTCTCTGCACTGACATCCCTCATGAAGGCCAAATATAAAAGTCAACCCTTCCCAAACATCCGTTGGGCCTTCAAAAATGAAATCACTCTCTTGGGAACATAAATTCGTCGAACCTCACCACTCAATCCGTGGCATCCCCGGCATAGCCGATGTCGCTGTCTTAGTGCAACAGTCCAGAATAACACGACACGGAGACAACCAATCTATACTCAATATCACATAAAAATCTAACTTACCAAACAGCAAAAGATCCACTCGGCTCTTCAAAAGATGATAGTCACTATACAGTGACGATACATGTGACCTACAACCACATCATAACTTATTTATAAGAACTCCAAGTCTCCAACTCCATATAGCACACGAATCACCATATCTGATCCCAATTCCGCCGTCTGAATACATACCACACCTCTAATACCCAATCATTCCACGAGAGATACTCCAAAAACTTTGTCGTGCCACCAATCAAACTCGGATATCAGTAGTCGATTCAATAAGAGAGTGCCGCGATACTACTGAAGTATCCTCAACTCAAACACTTTCCTTTTTTAAAAATGCATACTCTCATCAAGCCATATCAGTTAGTGATCTCATTTATCTAGTCATCTGAAGTTCTCCATGCTACCCAAGAATTTCGAACTTCTTTTCAAAACTGAACTGTGATCTTACACATGCAAATATCAATCCTACATGACATACCGCATATACCATACCATCCTAGGATAAACATGAGAACTTCATTTCCATTCCGAGCTACAAGAAACTACGTACTCAACTAGCTGAAAACTTTCCATTAATCCCATCTAAAAGAAAATCGCTATACATCACATGCTCCTCATGCTAATACAAAATATACATCTCTAACAGTGGTAGAAACCATCAAGAACTCTCTAAATTCCTTTTTGCACAAAACTAAACCGTCAGGACTGAATCCTTCTAACTCAACCAAGCTACGCAAGCCATTAAAACCCCAAAGAATTGTTGCGAAGCACCTGTAGAAATTCATTACCTCGTAAACACCAAAAGAACTAATCATATCCTTACCATGTCGTTCCGGCCGACTACCAAGCTAACCCATAGACCCAAGTTCCTTCTGATTTTCTTTCAACTTGATACGTCTTCTCTCTATAACACCACAATCCTCACCTAGAATCGCCACACGAGACCCAAGCATAAAGCCACATTATCCTATGGTTCATAAGCTGCCGGATACTCTCTTAAATATTCCCAAATTCACCACATTCAAAATACCTACCCCGAAAAGACTTCATGCGAATTTAAAGCCACTACCTTCACCTTTCTGATACTGGTGTGCAGAATCCCATAATTGATATAGAAATGCCACAAGTCTTGACACCCTCCAATGTAAGCCTTAGTTTCTAGCCAAATACACTCTTGAATCCTTTAGAACCATTCTCAAGTGTGATCCACTATGCTCAAACCTCAATTAGACTAATCAAACAGACCGGACGACCTGTGCTCCATTAGCACTCTAACACCGCAGAAAGTAACCTCACCTTAATGCAACCAAGCGGCTTACTATTCTATGCACCGTACATCCTTTACCAATTAACAACTCAAGTCATTCCGTGATTCTCATACACCCATAAGGCATAACATAACCTTTATTGAAATTTCCTTTACTCGAGCCATCATCCGTCTCAAACTCCATAAGCCATAATTGATTCACCAGTACGCCGCAAACTGGCACCAACATAGTAGATAACTGTCCAATAACCTAATCAATAGAAAACTCCCCCATTTGGCTCAAAGCCATAGATCAAAACACACAATGACTTATAATGTGTATACTCTACCACTGCCATAATACCATAGTGATATTATACTCAATCCTTCATAATCCCGTACAACACTGACCATCTAGTGCCTCCAATCTTCTGTAAATGTCACATTCTCCCTCGTAGCAGTCGAGCCCACTCTCTTAAGTGACCCAAATTTGAATTGCAACACATATATTTCACTGGTAACAGAGATCTTCCAATGAACAACATTGAGGATCACGCAAACTTCTGAATACTCAGCAGGGGATAACCCACCTGCTTTGCCTCAAACTAACATCTTTTTATACCCTTCCACCGTCATAAACATTACGCAGTCACTTAATCTTCCTGAGTCTGAACTCATACCACAACGTGAAATCTACTTCACTTCCCAACTAGGCTATATGAAAAGATCCTTTAACACGCCCACAACTCGGGCCATACATCAAATCACGTTGGAAATCAAGCACTGGATAGTTCTTACTACCCCCAAGAAGACCCTTCTCGTCTCATTCAAATCATATGAACATATCTCGCAGTCACCTCATACTCATCACATGGTCATCCAGCCATCGATGCATATCTGATATTGAGCGCCCATGCTCACATACGAATGCGTGGAAGCAATTCAAGGAATTACATTTCAAGCTGAATCAAGGATGTACGATAAGAATTCAAGAATGTGAAGTTTTTCCTAAAGGTTCTGCAGCCTCCCGAGGATAAGTACAGATATCTCCATACTGATCCGCAAGACTCTACTAAACCTGCTCATGACTCGCAAGACCTATGTAACCTAAATCTGATACCAACTTGTCACGACCTTAAAACCGAGGCGCCTATCCTAAAACTAGGCCATCCAAGACAACTTTTGAATTAACCATTAATCAATAAAAGTCATTTTTAAGTCTGTAATTAATCAAATATTTCATAATAAAAGTCTAAATGAACAGTGCGGAATAAAAACACAAGCCCGACATCGGGTATCACAAGTCACAAGCATCTACTAAGGTCTGAACACAATGAAGAGTTTGCAAATATGTTAAAACAATCTAAGGAAGACAAGAGGGAGAAAATTAGGGCCGCGAACGTCAAGCGGCTACCTTGCTAACTCCGATGACTCTGCCACTAAGCAATCAACACTCGTTACTGGTTTCAGAAATACCTGGATCTGCACACACGGTGAAGGTAGTAATGTAAGTAAGCTAACTCAGTAAGTAATAAAAGTAAATGAAAGCTGAGTAGTAAGAAAACACGTAAACCACTTCAAAACGCTACAACGAATGCAGGATATTTCCAACACAGTACAGAAATAATTTACTTCGTAAATCATGATCCGTTTTAATAAAAACTTTTAAAACTAATTTTCAATAGTTTCAAATGAGTGATAAAATAGTGAGTAAACATGATAAAAACGTAAACAACCCATCGGGTAAAACATGTACCATAAAATGCCCCTCGGGCGTAATATCAACAACACCAGCCATCGGGCTACCTCAAAATCACTCGTAATCGGCCCCTCGGGTGTAACATAAATCAAGAACCTCCCCTCGGTCAATATCATGGAAAAACATCACCCCCTCGGGTTATATCATAACTCACACTGGGTACCCGCGCTCATTGGGGGTGTAGAGACTTCGGGAGGGGCCCCTTACTGCCCAAGCACAATAACAAGCCATCTCATGGAATAATCAATATATCAAACACTTAGGGTACTCGCACTCACTGGAGGTGTACAGACTCCGAGAGGAGCCCCATACGGCCCAAGCGAAATATCAATTCATCTCGTGACATAATCAAACAGCCTCTCAGCCTCATATCAAGCCACCTCGTGGCGTAACAAATCAGGCACTCAGCCTCATAATCATAAATCAGTACCACACTGTTGTAGCGCGTAGCTCGATCCCATAATATCCTCACAACATATGCCCTCGACCTCACTCAGTCGGAAATATCTTATGCCACTCGGGAAATAGTAAAACTTGATGCTCAGCCCAAAATATTATTTAAAATATCAAAATGGAGTAAATATGGTTGGGTTATGAACACAATATAATACAGCATGACTGAGTACAAATATGAAGTAAAAAAAGTGAGGCGTAGTAGTAAAAATCCCGTATGGGTCCAAAACAGTTGGCATAAGGTCCAAATATGGCATGAGGCCTAAAACATGGTAATAATTTCTAGAACACAATGATAGCAAGCAGTTTTCAATCAAATACGCAACTTAACAATCGTACGGGACGAACTAAGTCACAATCCCTAATGGTTCAAGACCCCACGCTCGTCATCTAGCATGTGCGTCATCTCAAAGTAGCACAACGATGTGAAATCTGGGATTTCATACCCTCAGGACAAACATTTACAATCATTACTTACCTCAAATCGGTCCAAACTCTAGCCCGCGATGCCTTTGCCTCTCGAATAGGCCTTCAAATGCTCCAAATCTAACCAAAATTAGTATATTATCATCAATATATGCTAAAGGACCAAAGCCCAAGCGAAAATAATCAAAATAACTCAAAAGTCTCAAAACTGGCTCAAACCCGGCGCCCGGGCCCGCGTTTGGGAATTTGATAAAAATCACTAAACTGGAAAACCCATTCGCTCACGAGTCTATCCATATCAAACTCACCAAAATCCGATATAGATTGGCCATCCAAATCCCCAAAATCAAGTTTCCAAACCTTCTTCCATTTTTTCCAATTTTCACCCCAACTTCACAAATTAAATGATAATAATCAAGACATAATCATGAGTTTTAACAAAATTTGAGTGAATAACACTTACACCAATCAATCCTCTGAAATCCCTTCGAAAATCGCCTCAATCCGAGCTTCATAGCTCCATAAATGCAAAAATGGCCAAAATCATGATGTGCATCAAATGCATGAGCGCTGATGGGACATTGGTCAGCCCAAATGACATAACAAGGAACTCGTAATGACCAAACCGAGTCCTGAAAGCAGTCTTCGGGATATTTGGCTCCCGAATCTTCAACTGATGGTAACCTAAACGCAAGTCAATCTTAGAAAACACTCGTGCACCCTGTAGCTGGTCAAACAAATCATCAATACGGGGCAAAGGATAATGGTTCCTCACCGTAACATTGTTCAACTGGCGATAATCAATGCAAATACGCATAGAACCATCCTTCTTCTTCACAAACAAGACAGGATCACCCCAAGGTGATACACTAGGCCTAATAAAACCGTTATCAAGCAATTCATGTAAATGATCCTTCAACTCCTTCAACTTAGGAGGGGCCATACAATACGGAGGAATAGAAATAGGCTGAGTGCGCGGCAACAGATCAATGGCCAAAATCAATATCTCTATCGGGCGGCATGCCCTGAAGGTCAACTGGAAACACATTCGAAAAATTTCGTACTAATGGGACTGAATCAACTGAAAGAGTATCAATACTAACATCTCTCACATAAGCTAGATACGCGTCACACCCCTTCTCAACCATTCAGTGAGCCTTAAGGAAATAAATAACTATACTAGGAGTATGACCCAAAGAACCCCTTCACTCAATATGTGGTACACCTGGCACAGCCAGCATCATGGTTTTGGCGTGACAATTAAGAATAGCATAATGGGGAGACAACCGGTCCATACCCAAGATAATATCAAAATCTACCATGCTGAGCAATAATAAATCAGCTCTGGTCTCAAAACCACTAAGAGCATCAAAACACAACCAATAAATGTGGTCCACAACAAGTGAATCTACCACATGAGCAGAAACATAAACAGGAGAACTCAAAGAATCCCGAGTTACACCCAAATACGAAGCAAAATAAGAAGACATATAAAAATAAGTGTAGCCTGGATCGAATAGAACCGATGCATCTCTATGACAAACTAGGACAATACCTATGATGACAGAATCAGAGGCAACAACCTCGGTATGAGTAGGAAGGGCATAATATCTGACATGGAATCCCCCTCTAGGGCAACCTCTACCTCCCCGACCTCCACCTCTAGCTCGTAGAGCCGATGGGGTAGCAATTAGAGCTGTAACCATAGCCTGAGAACTCTGCGGGGCACGCTATGGCTAAGAAGTCTATGAAGGCATACCCCTCTTAAGTCTGGGGCAATCTCTCACCATATGCCATATGTCACCAGACTCAAAACAAGTTCTGGGAGGATGTGGCGGTTGTGACTGGCTCAGGCCAAGACTACTGGACTGACCACTGAAAGCACCCAGCGCAGGAGGCGCGCACTAGATATTGAAGGTGCATAACAAGGCTCCTGAGGCCTAGAAGGAGCTGGAATACCACTGGCTGCTGGGAGAGCTGAATGAACAGGGCGACTCATATAACCCCTACCATAAAGACCTGCAACTGGAGCATGGGCACCAAAATAATGGCCCGACTCTCGAGATGTATTGGCCTCCCTCTCCTCTCTATCCCTAGCATGTATACCCTCAATCCTCTTAGCAATGCTCACCACCTGTTGATAAGAAATATCTATCTCTAACTCACGAGCCATGCTAGACCTGATACTGGGAATAAGTCCCTCAATAAACCGGGGAACCCACTCGCGAACAGTAGAAACCAAAGCCAGTGCATGTCTAGCCAAGCTGGTGTAACGGACATCATACTCCGAGACAGTCATAGCACCCTGGCGCAAATGCTTAAAATCTGCGCGCCATGCGTCCTTGAGGCTCTGAGGAACATACTCGCTCAGGAACATATCTGAAAACTGAGTCCAAGTCAGGGAAGCTGCCTCATCCAGACTGTCAAACTCATAAGTACGCCACCACTCCTAGGCAGCTCCTCGAAGCTGGAAAGTAGTGAAGGAAACCCCGCTCGATCCTGATATACCCATAGTATGGAGAATACGGTTGCACTCATCTAGAAATACCAGAGCATCATTTGATGCACATTGTGTTCCCGCGCTCATATATATATATTGAATTTACATATTATGATAATTTCTAATATGAATTTATTACCGACTGTTTTTGAATTTGCATGTGAAAAAAATTCTTTACTTGGTATGACACCGAAATATTTATTTGAGATTATTACTATTATTTGAATATTCTTACTATTACTGGACATTTTCGACGGTTTCTTGAGATAGATTTACTGTTATTGAAATTAAATTTCATCATTTGATAAGAATTCGAATGCCCTGTATTGTTTTAAAATTATTTTGAAATGAGTATTTATTGATTATAAAGATAAGTATGAACGGGGGAGGCTTTGAAAGATTCAATAGCTAACGACGGGTTTGCTAGCCTTGATATATCTTGTAACTATCGATTACAGTTACATACCTCACTAGTGCGAAATTAAAACTAGCATACTGTTATAACTTTCCCTCGAATAGAAAACCTCCACATGATTATTGTTATGATTTTCTTATCCAAAGACTATTAAATGAGTTGACGCATGCGTATTCTTTTCTAAAGAACATTTAATAGGTTTTCTAACTCCCATATATCTTTGATTTTTATCTTTAATTTGTTGACTAGGAAGACTACAAGTCTACAACTACTTTATCTTCTTTATTAAGTCTCTTATATTATGACAGGAGGAAAAAATAAGAAGGTGAAAATATGATACTATCTTAAATACCGAAGAAAAAACTGACAATGGTCCAAGGTTGGCTCATTAAAGTTGGGTGCAAGATGAGCCCCATTTACAAGTCACGACAAAGAAAATTGCACTCTATTAACATTTTGGTTTAAAATAATTATCCATTTATATAATTAAGAAAAAATTTAATTTATTTTTCTAAAATTACCCTTGTATACGTATTCTTAAATAGTCTTTTACTCCTCACATTAAATTATACTGCAATATTTAATTAAAGGTAATTTAGTCACACTAACTATTTTTTTCTAGAATTTATTATTTTCTTAATGGGTGTGCCCAAGGCGAATTGGTCACTTATTCTGCACCCTGGACGGAATATTGTAGTAGCACATGGGCGAACCAATAAGTTTGATTCAAATTTAGTAAGTGTTTATCTAAAAAATTTAATGAAATATATACAAATTATAATTCAGAATCGAGTAACTAAAAAAAGTTTGGAGTCTCTGTTCCAAAACTAACTCAAAATTGTATTAGGAAAACTAACTTAAAATTTGATATTTGCTAATTTATTTAGTTAATACTCCATCCGTTTCAATTTATTTGAACCTATTTTCTTTTTATTCTGAGTCAAAAAGAATTATCTTCTTCCTTATTTGAAAATAATTTACTTTTATACAATGATTTATAGATACAAAATATATGTAACAAGTTTAAAAGTATTCTTTTTTTTTTTAAACTACAACTACGTGCCCAGTCAAATGTGTTCAAACGGAAGGAGTATTTAAATAAGAGAATTATATAAAAATAAATTTTCATATTTCTAGTTCAAACAGATTCTGTAATATTTTAAACATAGTAATAAAAAATTGTAAACACCACTTGGAGGGTGTTTGGATGGGCTTAAAAGCTGGTCAAACCAGCCTTTAAGCATTTTTTTATGGGATGGAGTGTTTGGATAAAAAAAAAGCTGCTTAAAAAAAGCAAGAAAGTGCTTAAAAAAAGCTAAAAGCAAGAAGTTGGTCTACCCCAACTTTTTTTATTTTGGCTTAAAAGCCATTTTGGTTTGACCAGCGAAATTACCCTCCTGTCCCTTATAACTTTTTATAATACCAAAATTGCCCCCGGTAAAAGAAACCCTAAATCATTGTAATTTATATGAATCTTTTAAAACACTAATATTTATTATTTTACATTTCAATTGAGAAATATTATTTTGTACTAATTGCAGGTTGACTTTAACAGGCTATTGAAAAACAAATACTCTTGACAAACATATGTAACATAACTGGCGACACTCATAATCTCATGAAAGTCATTTATAATTTGAATTTGTTATGTAGACATTTATACCTAACATTCACGTCATTGAAAAAAATTAGGAAACATGTAAATTAAAATTAAATTAAAATATAAATTATTTTTTGAAAAACGTCATTAACATACTATTGAAAAACAAATACTCTTGACAAAAAAAAAAAAAAACTATTTTAAGTAATTATTTAAATTAAAATTAAATTAAAATATAAATTATTTTTTGTTTGCATTACTTATGAATCAAGTATATTGTAGTAATCAGCTCCTTTTATAATGTTAACAGCTTTAAGGATATTTCTGTCTTTTTAACAGAAAAAAGTTCTTACAAGCACCTGTTTACCAAACACTTCAACAACTTTTTTAAGCTTCAGCACTTTTATCCAAACAGGTAACTGCTTATGTATAAAACAGCACTTAAAAAGCTGCTTTTAAGCACAAATGCTTAAAAGCTACTTTTTTCCGGCTAATCCAAACGGGCTCTTGGTCTTTCAAGAAAGATCAGTTTAAACTACGGTATTAGTTTGAAATCTCATTCACACAGACACACAGACAGACAGCTGTAATATGGAGAGAGACTTGGAATTTGTAATAGACGAATTGATGATCAATTCAGGGAACGCGGTGGAAAATGTAACGGAGACACTTAACTCAATATCAAGTGAGATAAAAAGATTGTTGCAGATGCTAAAGGATTTTGGTGCCAAAGTGTTAGTGACGCTAAAGAATGTTGGTGGCCAAGTGTTAGTGACGCTAAAGAATGTTGGTGGTCAAGTGTTACTGACGCTAAACAATATTGGAGGAGAAATGGTGATGACATTGAAGAATATTGGTGGTGGATTTGCTAGTTGGTTTAATAGGGTGTTTCCGCCGGAAACTAGAACCGAAAAAATCAAAGAATGGTGTAAGTTTGCTTTATGCTTCATAGGGATTCTACTTATTCTTTGTGTAAGCTTGTATGTTGGAAAAGTAGAGGTGGAAAAAATGAAGAATATTTTTAGTACTGGATTTCCTAGTTGGTTTACTACGGTGTTTCCGCCGGAAACTAGAACCGAAAAGATCAAAGAATGGTGTCAGGTTGCTTTATACATCATAAAGTTTCTGCTGCGTTCAACTGAACAAGATGATGAAAGCTTTCGTGTTGGAAAAATGATGGCGACAGTAAAGAATTTTGGTGATGGATTTGCTGACCTGTTTCCGACTCCGGGAACTAAATTACATAAGATCAAAGAATGGTGTCAGGTTGCTTCACCTTTCATAGGGTTTCTGCTGCGGTGGCTTCAAGAAGATGATGAAACCTATTATCAGGGAGTGAAATCGCAGCTGGAGCTGACTAATTTAGAGGATGAAAGCTCTATGTATGCGGGGATGCTGGGACTGATACTGCTACTGCCCAATTATCTGAAGGAAAAAAATGATAAAATAAAGCCAGGCAAGAATTTATAGTACAGTAATAATTAATTCCAAGAATTTATAGTATAATAACAACCCTTTATAGTGGCAGCAAAAGCACAAGGACCGGTGAACGGAATCGATCTCGCCACTACATACTCATCCGTCGGCGTGTTGCCAGGACCGGTGATCGGAATCGATCTCGGCACTACATACTCATCCGTCGGCGTGTGGCAACACGACCATGTTGAAATCATTGCCAATTGTCAAGGTAACAGAAGGACGCCATCCTACGTTAGTTTCACTGATTTGGAGCGTCTCATTGGTGATGCCGCCGAAAAAGAAGTCGCTAGGAACCCTACCAATACTGTCTTTGGTAAGATCTCGTCTTTTTGCGGCTTTAGTATATCAGATTTTTCTTACCATGTAATATATGCGAAGAGCTTTATATTTCACTGATTTCTATTCTACTTGATAGATCCGCGATGTTAATGTATGATTGCATATAAGTGTTCGTAACACTCAACGGAATTCTAGGTAGGCTTTTCGTATTTAAAATTAATTCACACCAAGATCGATCTTTGCTATCAACTTTTGATGTTAAAGATCGGACTTAAGACGTGCTTGGTGAACAAAGTTTCGTTTCAACAATTTCTTCGATAATGCGAACACTTTATGCATATCCATGCCAAGATCGATCTTTGCTATCAACTCTTCGATCAATGAAACCGGCGAACAAAAGTATTATGCTGAAATTGTTCACAAAAACTTTCAGCACGACAAGGAAAATAGTGTTCTTGTCTGGTGAGCAGATAGTGCTCGGCTATTGTCCGATAATAGTGTTGTTATGAAGAACATACAAAATTTTTGTTTGATCATAAGCATGTTAATGTGTTACTATTATGTGAAAATTCTTGAAAGTTTGTTTATGGCTATTTTGGAGCGTAAGCACACCGGCTATAAAAATTATTTAGTTCTTGAAAAACACATGCTGATGTTAACCTGAACTTTTGCACCATGCAGCTGCTAAAAGGTTGATAGGTAGGAGATTTAGTGATGCCTCTGTGCAGAGTGACATGAAGTTGTGGCCATTCCAGGTTGGTGCTGTTGCTGGTGATAAGCCGCCGAGGATTGGAGTCTACTACAAGGGTGAGAAGAAACAGTTTACTGCTGAGGAGATCTCAGCTATGGTGCTCATGAATATGAAAGAGATTGCTGAAGCCTTCCTTGGCACAAGTGTCAGGAATGCTGTGGTTACTGTTCCAGCCTACTTCAATGACTCTCAGCGTCAGGCCACCAAGGATGCTGGTGTTATTGCAGGCCTGAATGTGATGCGTATTATTAATGAACCTACAGCAGCTGCCCTTGCTTATTATGGTCTTGATAATAAAGCTACGAGTGTTGCTGAGAAGAATGTGCTAATCTTTGATCTTGGTGGTGGTACATTGGATGTCTCTATTCTCACAATTATGGAAGGTAGTATCTTTGAGGTGAAAGCTACTGCTGGAGACACCAGCCTTGGAGGTGAGGACTTCACCAATAGGTTGGTTAACCATTTTGTTCAGGAATTCAAGATAAAGAGCACAAAGGATATCACTAGTAATCCTATGGCGCTCCAAAGGTTGAGAACTGCATGTGAGTGCGCAAAAAGAACTCTTTCATCCTCTGCTCAGACCACCATTGAAATTGTCAATCTATACGAGGGTATTGACCTTTCTTCCACCATCACACGTACTAAGTTTGAAGAGCTTAACAAGGATCTCTTTGAAAAGTGTGTGACATCAGTTGAGCGCTGTTTGAGGGACACTCGGATGATCAAGAGCTCAGTTCATGATGTCGTCCTAATTGGTGGCTCCACTAAAATCCCAAAGGTCCAACAACTTTTGCAGGACCTTTTCAATGGGAAGGAGCTATGCAAAAGCATCAACCCTGATGAGGCTGTTGCTTATGGTGCTGTAGTGCATGCTGCAATTTTAAGTGGTGAACGTAAGGTGCAGGACCTTTTACTGTTGGATGTTACTCCTCTTTCCCTTAGTGTGAAATCTGATACTTCTCATAACAATGCTGTAACGTCGATTCCCAGAAACACCACTATCCCAACAAGGAACCACTTTACAACCTACCCCAATACGATTCAGGTCTTTGAAGGTGAGAAAGTAGTGAAGATCACGGACAACAACTTGCTTGGCGAATTCGAGCTCTCTTGCATCCCTCCTAAAAGTCCTCAAATCACAGCGTGCCTTGACATCGATGCCAATGGTATCTTAAATATCTCTACTGAGGACATTACGAATGGCAAGAAGAGCAAGATTGCAATCACCAATAACAAGGGCAGACTCTCGAAGGAGGAGATCGAGAAGATGGTTCAGGAAGCAGTGAAGTACAAATCTGAGGATGAGGAATACAAGAGGAAGGTCAAGGCAAAGAATGCTTTGGAGAACTACTCAAACAATATGAGGAAAGCTGTGAAAGATTACAAGGAGAAGATTGAGGATGCCGCCGAGCAAAGCAACCAATGGCTCAACGGCAACCACCTTGCTGGGGCTGATCAAATTGAGGACAAACTGAAGGAGCTACAGAGCCTCTGCAACTCAATGACTGCAACAATGTACCCTGGGGCAGGAGGCGACATGTAAGTGGGTGTGCATTATTCGGATCAAATCGAAAAACCAAATCGAATTTTAATTTGGATTGGTTTTTTGGTTTGGTTTCCGATTGAGAAATTAAAATTTTCAGTTTTTTGGTATAGTTTCGGATTTAGAAAATTAAAAACCGATAAATAGAAAATTTATATAATATTATATATATATACTTCATGTCAAAATGCACGCACATATATTTTAATAGTTTTGAAGTAATATAACATTGTTATACATTATTTAACGAGAGGAGTACGTGTTCACGTGGATTATCCTAGATAAGCCCCTGATGTGTCATTTTGATATTCCCTAATCATGTGTTACCTTTGTTCTGGAGGACTCTCACTCAAAGAATCTGTTCCCACTGTATTATTCTGATCTGAGAGATGTCAACAATTCACCATAATCTAAGCGTAGAACTGGCAAAATCCAGGTGATAATCCCTTTATGAGTTGAAATTTGAGTTTGATCTTGAGTCTTATTGCTCTATTCTAGCTTTTCTCCTTGGTATCTTCTTCACTCTAGCCATTAGCTTTTACTTGATTTCTAAAAAATGGTTTTGGGGTATATGTGAGTTTTGTGGAGTTTCTTGGTGAATTGTGTTGGTTTTTGCACTTTCGCTCTTTGGGGTGGTCAAAGTTCAGTTGGTTGATTATCAGGATTTCACCTTGTTGGTGAAGGTCGATTCCATCAACCTAAATCTTATTTTCATAATCTTAGTTTTAGATAATCTTACTGATTTTGTTGGTTGGTTACTTGAATTTTTACTTCTAGTTATTGACGAGAGTTGGATTTTTCATCTTGTAATCCTCTCCATAATTCCCCTCACTACCCTATGTATAATTAAAAAAGAAAAAAGTTGTTTCAGACTCTATAAAAACTTTCATACTATCAATGTATTTTAATTTGTTGTGATAGATAATTCCTGATTTAATTCTTACCCCATTAGTACATAGTTTTTATTGAACGGATAGGTCACAGCTTGAAAGCAAAGCAACATAAGAAATTATTGCACTGTTACACTTTAAACAATTTTAAAGGTAAACAATCACATAGTAAAATCATCGTTAAATAAAGAGTGATGGAAAAGAAAGGTAAAGAAAAAGAGAAAACAACTTTCGCTTTTTTAAAATATGCCCTGGGCCAGTGTTTTAGGTTTGTTCTCTAAAATAGTTGGAGTGGGACCCTGCTAATTTGTATTCTTGTAGAATTTTCAAATGTGATTTTGCTAGTAAATTATATTATCCTAAATATTCATGTTTAATAAATTATTATACTTACATATGTTTTGTTTACAAAATATATACATTTCACTTTAAAAGACTTTCAATTCATTAGTAGTGCATTCAATTAAGGGATCTCGTTACACTATTTTCCTTTTTCTTTCTCCTCCTCTTTCCTTATGTTTCCACTCATATGTTATGTGGATATTTCCTTCTCTAATTTTCAAAGAGGTAGACACATCAGAATTGGTCGTTTGGGCGTGGATATTATTGGGCATGTTTATTAATTCAAGATATAATGTGATTTTCTTATAAGAATTTACTTTTGTAAACTTTTAGCAATATTTTTTGCTGCTTATTTCAATTTATTTTCAACTTCAAAATTTTTGCTTCCAGAATTTTAATATTGTCAAGCTGTTTAGAATTGCTTATGTTCTCCACAGCTCTACTTGATGGAGCTGATAGAAACTAAAAGAAAAAGTTTTACATGTTTTCTCGGACATCGTAATCGGCCTGTCATGTTACAACTTGTCCCTTAAATACAAATTATACAAACGACTAGAATTTTGTATTTCTATCCATTTAAATACAACTATAATAATATACAACTTAAATATAAATTTTATAAAAAAAATTATACAATATATATTTTGTATGTGATTTATGCATATTAAAAATAAATTTCATACAACTAATTATATATTATACCACATATATATATAACTTATCTACAATTTTCATACATTATTTCTACTAAATGAAATACAAGTACAATATAATATCACTTAAATACAAGAGGGGTTGCTCTGATGGTAAGCAACCTCTACTTCCAACTGAGAGGTTGTGAGTTCGAGTCTCCCCAAGAGCAAGGTGGGAATGATGTCGAGGGTCTATTTGGAAACAATCTCCCTACCCTAGGACATGGGTAAGGTCTGCGTACACGCTACCCTCCGCAGACCCTACTAAGTGGGATTATACTAGGTTGTTGTTACATATAAATTTTATATAATATGTCTTTTGTATGTTTTGTACCTAATTTATATATAGTAAAGATAAATTCCATACAACTAATTATATATTATACAATTTATCTATAACTTTTACACATTATTTCTACCCAGTTAAATACAACTACAGTAACATTCAACTTAAATACAAACTTTACGCAATATATCTTTTGTATATTTTGTATCTGATTTATACATAGTAAAAACAAATTTCAAACAACTAATTATATATTATACAACTTATCTACAATTTTCGTACATTATTTCTATTCAGTTATATACAACTAAAATATCATACAACTTAAATATAATTTTTATACGATGTTGTTCAACTTTCATACAATAGTTAAATGAATTAAATAAATAAATAAATAAATAATATAATTTTTTTTACAATTTATGCAATATAATGTATGTCATGTTTTCTTCTTCGAGTTTCAATCTGAAATTCAGCCAAAACCAAGACTAATCTTCACCAAAACCCCTCAAAATTGAGATATAAACTTTAAACCACATTCCCAATTATTTTCTACAACACTCAATCCAAACAAATAATAATTTTTGATAACCCAAATTCGAATTCAAAGCTTCAAATTTTTTTAATAGTTGTCAATGGTGGAATTGCTGCTCTCTTTTCCTTTGCTTTAAATTATTGAAATTTGGGATTGAGATATAGAGAGAGAAGTAGAGAGAATTCTCAATTCTTTGCAACTACATCCAATCCAAACAAACAATGTCTTTTGAAGACCCAAATTCGAATTCAAAACTTTAAAGTTTTTTAATGGTTATCAATGGTGGAGATATTAAAAATTTTCGCTGGTTTTAGAAGAGGAAATAGTGGGTGATTGAAGACAAAATCGTGTGATGTGGTTTGATAGTGGGTGGGTGTGGGATTTGGACAGAGAAATCTGGGGGAGTGGGAATATACGGTAGAGTTAAATTAAAAGACTAACTAATACTATTAAAACCCCTAAAATATACATAAATGGTAATTTTGTATATAAAGGATAATTATATTAAAAGTTAAACATGGACAGTATAGTTTACTATATAGCATAGGAATATAAAAATCTCTTTGCAAATTATTATGATTCTTACTTCTTGTGACAAATACATTTCCTTGGTGAAGGTCGATTCCATCAACATAAATCTTATTTTCATAATCTTAATTTTAGATAATCTTAGTGATTTTGTTGGTTGGTTGCTTGAATTTTTACTTCTAGTTATTGAGGAGAGTTGGATTTTTCATCTTGTAATCCCCTCCATAATTCCCCTCACTACCCTATATATAAATAAAAAAGAAAAAAGTTGTTTCAGACTCTATAAAAACTTTTGTACTATCAATGTATTTTAACTTGTTGTGATAGATAATTCCTGATTTAATTCTTAAACCATTAGTACGTAATTTTTATTGAACGCATAGGTCACAGCTTGAAAGCAAAGCAACATAAGAAATTATTGCACTCTTACACTTTAGACAATTTTAAAGGTAAACAATCACATAGTAAAATTACAGTTATTCGTTAATTAAAGAGTGATGGAAAAGAAAAGTAAAGAAAAAGAGAAAACGAACTTTCGCTTTTATAAAATATGCTCTGGGCCAGTGTTTTAGGTTTGTTCTCTAAAATAGTTGGAGTGGCACCCTGCTAATTTGTATTCTGGTAGGAATTTGCAAATTATTATGATTCTTACTTCTCGTGACAATAACGTTTCCTTTTCTAAAAACTGTATTTAATAAGCTAATGGGCCAAGCGCAACAAGCTATTTAAATATGGCCTATATAACATAGAGAATGTATATATGTATATAAAAATATACAAATTTTATATATTTTTTCGGCTATTATATTTGAGAGAAATTTAAAAATAGCCAGATTTACAACTGGTCATTCAAAAATAGCCACAGTTTCAAAAGCAACCGAAATTTAGCCAATGTCCATGTAAAGATAAATCTGAGCGAAAACGATGTTCAAAACCCGAAAAATACGCCTGCATATTATACGGGAATTCCAGCATAAGTATGCTTGAACTCCCGCATATTATACGGGAGTTCCAGGATAACTATGCTGGAACTCCCGTATAATATGCGGGAGTTCAAGTATAATTATGCTGGAACTCCCGCATAATATACTAGAGTTCCAGCAAGTATAAATGTCCAGTATAATATACTGGAGTGTGGAGCAATGGTGCTCCAGTCTCCCGTCTATTATACAGGAGTCAGCAAAGTGTACCGGTCCAGCATAATATGCTGGAGTTCGTACACAGATGTACCCGAACTCCTGTATATTATACGGGACCGGTCTCTGTTGCAGCAAATAATGGCTATTTTTCATTGACTTCGTAAACGGTAGCTATTTTTGATTGACCAGTCCGAAAGCTGATTATACCATGCTATTTTGACATTATTTTTACACTATACAATATCATTTCTCCTAAATTATTTGTCAAGTTACGCTTTTTGTACTAGCTTGCGTCAAATAATGGTAAGAAACTGGCACTAATTTACTCGTACCCCCGACACAACGAGTACATAATCATGTCTTCTAGGTTGTTCAAAATCGAACCGAAACCGTTAATCGAATCGAACCAATGACTTATTGGTATCGGATTATTGGGGTAATGGATGGTGAATGGATTGAAATTTTTATGATTAACAGCTTAACGGTTTTTGAGCGGATTACTCAATTTTCTTATAGGATAAATTGTTAACCATTAAAAAATTTTATATTTATACTTTTACATCTTATATAAAATACTATTAAAATCTAAATGGCTAAATCCCTTCTAATTCTCAATAGAATTGTCGTTTGTCCGAAGCTAATATAGACATGAAGAGATTTTTGAACACAAATTTGGTAAGGCTCGCTTTGCTGTCGTATATGGAATTACTTTTTATATGTAAATATTTAAATCTTTCATATTATTAGTAAAATTAATTTCTAGCTATGTCACATCACTTAAGTTTGCCTCCATCTCATATTGTATAAAAATAACAAGTAAAAGATAGTTTCCTTAAAATTAGAAGTACTTTACATTATCCAGTATATAAATTTGTAACAAACTGAATTTTCTTTTGTAAATTTTGGATATACTATTTCAGTACGTAGAGAAGTTTATACTATTACAACTGTCCAATAATAAATATATTCTTTTTTCAGTACGTACTGAAGTTGTATTGTCCTCTTTCCATCTTGTTTCTCTGTCTGTTGGGATACTATTATCACTTTGCTGAGTTGTTTGAATTATGCATTTGACCATTTGGTATTGATTGTTAAAAATTTTCTATTTGGTTTAGCCGATAAATCGCCCGTTAACCATTCGATAATTGTCAATCCGATACCAATCCGCCCGTTATCTTATTGGATAGCCAGCGGATTACTACTTTTATAATCCGATAACCGATAATCCGAACCGTTAAACATATTATCCACCTGATCTGCCCGATAAGCACACCTAATGTCTTCACATAAAAAAAATTACAACTTATAGTATTTTTTGTTGTTATATTTCGTTTTTTGAGAGCCACATTTTTGTGAACTTTAATTAATATTTTAAAATACTCTTATTTTATTTTATTGACATGAGAAAAATTATAACTTATTATACTTTTTTGTACGATTTTTATATATCTAATATTTTAGTTTTAAGATATAGCGTTGATCTATCCAATTTAGTTTTAAAGATTAATCAAACTAATGGTTGAAAAGCGAAACATGAAAATTAATTTGAAACTGATGGAGTATTAATACATCTTCCCAACTTAATTTATGTCTTAAGCATGGCAAACTACTATTGTTTGACCAAAAAAAACTAGTATTGTTTAATTTGACGTGGATATCAGGTGTAGTTAAATTTTTAGCAGGCATGATATATTTTGTTTATCCGTAAAATGGTAATGTTGAATTTGTTACGTAATTTATAGAGACGCGAACTGATTTGATCAAAAAAATAGTAAATAAACAAGATTAAAAATAAGACTTAACGAGTAAGACCGAAGAAGATGGCAAGCCTGGCTACGAGTACAACGTGTCTGAGGACAGAAACAAGAACAATGTAAAACGCAAATAAAGTTGTTTTAAATGAGAGCGAAAATGTAATACAACATAAGTTTTGCCAAGAATTTTGTGTTATATAATGGTTGTTAAGCCTGTTGTTTATAGTCATATCTAGGGAAAGAAGATCTTAGGTGCAAGCCCCACTTAAATGATAATAAATGAGCCATTGATGATAGTTATACCTAAGGAAACAAGATCTTAGATTCAAGCTCCACTTAAATGATAATAAAGGAGCCATTGATCAGCATGTAACGACAAACTATGAATGCAAATATTCTCTGCAACGGCTTCCCATCTAATGCTAGCGAATATTCTTCATTGAATGTTATTGTTGCGTTTTTATTAAGGGGTGTGAATGGGAAATGGAAGACGCACCTCTTGGTTTGTACCTCTTCATCTCACCCTTTCGTTGTCTATAAATTTAGAGGCTTGGCCTCATTTTTTAGATATAGAAAAATCTGAAAATTTCTTCCCCTCTTTTCTATTTGCATTATTTTCAAATAAATATAAGTGTCAAGTGTGATTTGCTCCGTCTGTTAAGTTCGCTGAAATTCTGTAGTTTCGATTGCCAGTATTGCAGAATAGTTATTCCGTTCTATCCTGGGAGGAATTAATCCAAAACCTTGGGCAACAGTGAGGGGATTAAATTCCTTAAGGACACACAAGCAACTTGTGGGCTCGGAATTATTATTTCACGTTTTGTTTATTGAACTAACATTTGTTTATTTATCTGATTTTCTGATTTTTAACAGAGTATCACCAACAATCTTAAGGAATTTAATCTTATGGTTAATGGCAGTGTTTAAAGTGAAACAGAAGGCAACACTAATCATTCACTTTGGTTCACAAAGCGGTGCGATTAAAGTCGTGACTTTTCTTCGACTCGCAAGTTTCGTGCGTAAAGAAATTGGTCGTTGGATCCATCCTAAAGCAACTTTAATGAAATCAACGGACAATGTGAAAGTGACAAGTGAGCAACAAGTCTGTTGTAACCAAATGAAGACAGAATCATTTGGTAAGTTGTGCAAACGGAAAATAAAAAATTCAATTTCACGGATGATGATTCGAGAAGAAAGTGCAATAAATCGGGTTCTACTTTCTTACTCATATTCTTTAATTTTTATATGCTCAATGATTTATAAAATTTAATTTTTATAAATTAATAGTAGGATGAATGGTCGTTATCTCATAATAGATTTTGTGTTTTTCACGCATTTTGTTATTTGGAATAACTAAGGTTAGTTATTTTGGTATTTATTTCTTTTACCAAAACCGTCCATTATGGAGGCACTTCTTAGAGATAATCGTTGTGATGTTGGAAAAGTCAATATTAATCACTGGTAGGAAAATTGTTGAGGTTTTATTCTTTCCATTGTGAACGAGATATCCATGTTGGCTTTTAGATGAATGAATATTGTGCATGGTCATATATATTCTTTCTGCTGAGCATATTGTGTCTTCATTTGAAATTCTCATTCTAAGAT
>MU784587.1:75907-89505 GCA_026770625.1 Nicotiana glauca
CTAAAACCTTGGGCAACAGTGAGGGGATTAAATTCCTTAAGGACACACAAGCAACTTGTGGGCTCGGAATTATTATTTCACGTTTTGTTTATTGAACTAACGTTTGTTTATTTATCTGATTTTCTGATTTTTAACACAGTATCACCAACAGTTATCAGATGGTAATTACGTCGACCATGCTCTCTTCGAGGTCTACCCGACGTCAATTGCAGTTGTTGTTCCCGGTACTGGTTGTTGCTTTTTTTTTTTGTCTTCGGTTCCATGTATTGCGCTATCATTCGATCATTTATTAAAAACTAATTTTATCCTATACAGATAGTCCACCCGCTTTCCGGTGACATATCTCTGTGTCACTAGGAAGTAGTAAGATTCCTTCCTTGGCGGAAAATCTCCTGAACAGTCTCTGACGCTTGAACGGACGCACGTCTGCGAGATCCTTCATTTTAGCCAAACATTGGTCAATGATGGTCGTTCGTCGGAGAGGACGAAGCTTTGCCGAAGTAAGGGAGTGAGAGCATGACAGGATTTTAGACCTCCAATGCTGATCGACAGAGCAGTAACGACAGAGTAGCGGATAGTGGATAGCCGAGATTGAATCTTTTTGGATGCAGGCCATGAAAAAGTATGGCGCGTGTGATTTGGGAATTTTGGACAGAGAGACGTTATAGCGGAGATGGCTATGTATTATAATTATTTTAAAGTATATTTCTTCATGATAAATATAGTGCATAAGTTAGTTATGGGGCATAAAATTTTATGATATTAATGGATGACAATGTGCATGTGCTTTCCATTTCCGACGTCACTTCTTGTCCTTTAGATGATCTACGACATTTGTCCAATTTGAAGTGCTAATAATCCTCTATAGAATCGAAATTCTAAAGAGTCGAGCATTACCCATTCATTTTCTTTTTTGAGTTTTGATATTGCGCTATGTTATTTTTACTAACACGTGTTTCAACATAAATTGCCTAATTTTTTTAAAAAAAATTGAAAATCTAATGACAATTATTCTTCAATGTCATATATTACTAGATCCTATATTCCAAGGGAGAAAACAAAAATTGGTATTCAATCAATTGCATTCCTACCCCCAGCAGCTTTAATTAGCTATAAATAATTGCTTTTTTAAAGCTTTCGGCTAGACCAGTGAAAGTCTTCTCTAATGAAAGCAGGAAAGTGAACAAAGAAAAAAAGTTAAAATGAGTGCAGCAAAACTATAGGTTTATGACGCCAATATTTAAGGTAGTTCCTATGAGATTTAGGTGGAAGACGATTCCAGTAATTTCAGTAACTGGTCAAATGAGAAAGAATGCCAAACCTTGGAAATTTTGTTTATGAACACTGAACCTAATTATAAATCATAACCCCTATAGGTCAGTCAATAAAAGGTTATTACTTATAAGATAGGAGTGGTTGCTTTGATGGTAAACAACTTTCACTTTCAACCAAGATGTTGTGAGTTCGAGTCTCCCCAAGAGCAAGGTGAGAAGTTCTTGGAGGGAAGGATAACGAGGGTCTATTTGAGAAAGAATACTTATACTTTTCTCTTTGAAGATAGAGTTATCTTAGTTTCTTTATTCTTTTTTAATATGCGGTTTGAATTTGAATAGTTAATACTGCAGGATATGTCTAGTTCATTCAAATTTTGTACTTTCAAATTAATTAAGATGTCACGAACAACCATCACGAACAACTAGCTCATGACATGGCTAACAACACTAACCACCACCTTATAATTATCATCACCAATAACCACCACCATATATTACTTTTTTCCGGTTCATAATAAGTGATCAATTTATTTTTTTATTTTGTTCAAAATAAGTGTACATTTATATAATCAAAAAAAAAAATCAATTTATTTTTACAAAATTATCCTTATGTACATATTCCTAAAAAGTTTTCTTGCTCCTCACATTAAATATTTTATTAAGGGTAGTTTAGTCATACTAGGTATTTTTGTATAGAATTTAGTATTTTTTTAATGGGCGTGCCAAAAGCAAATTGGTCACTTATTGTGGACCGGGGAATACTATCGCTGCTAACTTTTAGAGTGATATTCATGAAACAAATAATTTTCTTACGACTGTTTAAATTAAGTTTTTCTCTAGCATATATTTTCAGCATATAATACTTATAATTATTTTATTTGTAATTTTTAGACGGAGATAATGTAAGTGTATTTGAATGATGAGAAAATAAACAGTCTTAGTTATTATTCATTATTCAGAATTAAAGACTTTCAGTTTTGTTAATACATATTACTTTAAACTTATATCACAAATGCATTCAGAATGAAAGAAAATTGGATGCAAGAAGCATTTCGCATTAACACATAGTTTAATTAAGGGTCGTACCCCAATGAATTGTGATATATACAGTATATCCCGACACAAGTTTGGTCATTGATTTCATAGCTTGAACACATAATTTATAGATCACACAGAGATAATTTTACTACTGTTCCAAAGCTCCCTTTGACATATGCATTCATATTGATGCTACCCGTCCCAAATGTAGTTACTTTCGCTAAAAAATATTGCCTCAAAATAATTGTCAACTTAGGAAGCCATGACTAAATTTAGTAATTGTTTTCAACTATATCCTTAATATTATATGTATTGGGAACATCAAGTTAATATTTGGAATTAATTATGTGCTGATACATCAAGACACGTTGATCAATAAAAGAATGACAGCTAGCAAAGAATAGTTGAAGAGATACGAGCCTTAACAGGCGCAGACAAAGATTTAAGAAAACATGAAGGAACGATTACTCGGCCCTCTTGGTAATTCGAAGAGACATCGGAGGAACAAACCTAGATAGCAAAAAGGATAGATACATATTATCCGTAATTAATGAGAATCAATGATGGAAAACGTTATAAAATCTTCACGAAACAATTACGATTGCTAGTTATAACGCTACATTAAATGTCATTAATTGCTCATAATGGCTCTGTTATGAGAGGAAAGAAACATATTACTTAAAAATAGCTATAAAAGGAGAGAAATAATATTTGTAAGGATACAAAATATTATTGAAATACACTGATTTACTTTGCTTTCTTTTACTTATTCAGTTATCGTGTAAGTCAATTCTTCTTATTTATTCCATATTTGATTATAAGTAACCCGAGTTCTTCTAAAAGTAAGATTTGATCGAAATTCCTCTTTATTGGTTAAAAAATTGATTCTATTACCGGGAGTCTGATAATCTTCTGCTTTCCAAATCGATTCTTTGTCGAAAACAATCATGTCGAATGTCAACGACAATAACCAAAAAAAATTACCACTCCAAGAAGATCCACAACATTAGCTGAACCAACAAGGTGACAGAACTCCACCCCTTTGCCACAACATTCAACTCGATAGTCACGAGAGGGGACTCTTGACAAATCTGAATCAAATGAAAATGATCAAGCTATCGACGAAGCTTTGACAAAATTAATCGCTCAACAGGTCAGCCATTCTCTTCAGGCTTTTACTAACCAGTTGCCGGTTGTTGTGACGATTCAGTCAGTTGTCTCATGAATTACCGCTTTGTCTCCCCCATTTATGCTTTTTATTGATTTGTTTATCAGTTCTACATGTGATCGGGTTGGTTGGCTTAGGTTCGAAAAGGTTATGAGAAGGTTTGAGACACTTAGTCTCTTTTGAGGAAACTTAAGTTGAAAAAGTCAATCGGATGTTGACTTATGTGTTAGAGGGCTCCAATGTGAATATGATGGTTCGGATAGCTTCAGGAAGTGATTCTGGACTTAGGAAGGTGATCTGAATGTGTTTTGGAGGTCCAGAGTAGATTTAAGTTTGAATTGGCGAAATTGGATTTTTGGCGTTTTCCGGTTGGTAGGTGAGATTTTTATATAGGGGTCAGAAGGGAATTCCGGGAGTTGAAGTAGTTCCATTGGTTTATTTAGGATGTGTTTGCAAAATTTCAAGTCATTTAGATGTGGTTTGTTATACTTTTTGATCAAGAGCGTAATTCGAAAGATTTTGGAAACTTAGGCTGGAATTCGATATGTTTTGGTTGATTCAATGTCGTTTGAGTTGTTTTGAAGATTGGTATAGCTTGGATGGTGGTATACGATGTGTTTGAGCTTTCAATTAAGGTCCCGAGGTCATTGGGGTGATTTCGGATGGTTGGCGGAAAGATTTGGAGTTGGTTGTGACAGCTGAAGCTTTCGCCTAGACTTGAGGATTTGAGGGTCTATTTGTGGTCAGATTTTGGTACTTTTGATATGTACGAACTTGTGGGGAGATAAGAAATCTATTGATATAAATTTTATCGAATTTCGAGACATGAAATTGGGGTCGAGTTTTGGTAATTTCGGGATTTGTGTTGTAAATTAATTATTTTTGCATGGGCTTTGTTCTATTAGCATATTTTGACGTCGTGATTATGATTTTGGATAGATTTGACATGAATTGAGGCGGATTCGACGGGCAAAGGTGTCGCGTACTAGAGTTTAGACCGGATTGAGGTGAGTAATAATTGTAAATGTTGTTTTGAGGGTATGAAACCCTAGATTTCACATCGTTGTACTATATTGAGGTGACGCACACACTAGATGACGAGTGTGGGGTCGTGCACTATTGGAGATTGTGATTTAGTCCATCCCGAGAGAATATTTCATCACCTACTTGACTGAAAACTATTTGCTATCATCATATTTTGGGTTGAATGGCATATTTGGGCCTCGTGCCGACTATTTGAACCCTTAAGGGATTTTTACTGATATTTGTTCACTATTTTAACTTTTTACTTGTACTCAGGCATGCTATATTCTACTGTTTTCATAACTCAGCCATGTCTACTTTGCTTTAACACTTAAAATGATATTTAAATGATATTATGGGGCTGAACATCATGCTTTACTGTTGCCTGAGTGGCTTGTGAGAATTCTGACTGAGTAAGGCTGAGGGCCTATGTTGTGAGGAAACACATGATTATGATTATGAGGCTGAGGGCCTGAGATTTGTACTCCATGAAGTGGCTTGTTGATATGAGGCCGAGAGCATGGTGATGATGCAACGAGATGGCTTGATATTTCTTTTGGGCCGTAAGGAGCCACTCCAGGAGTCTGCACACCCTTAGTGAGCGTAGGTACCCATTGTAATGTGAGATATAGCCCGAAGGGTTGGTTATTGTTCCATGTGTTACCCGATGGGCTGATTTTGTTGTTATTGTGCCCGAGGGGCGTTTCTTTATGTGTTTATCTTTTCTAGTTGCCTATTTTTTACTTACTTAATTGTTTAAAAATGGATCTTAAGAAGCTTAAACTATACTAAAAGTGACTTTTGCATATTTTCACTGTTTCATTACTTTTACTGGCTTTTACTTCTTCCTTATAGCCTATGATGTGCCTTACATGATTTCTTATTTCTCAGTATTTATTTACTATTATTATTCACTGAGTTGGAGTACTCACTTTACTCCCTGCACCACGTGTGCAGATTCAGGCGCTTTAGATCCTGCTGGCAAGGGTTGAGAGATTCCAACAGATTTCGGAGTTCACAAGGTAGCTGCCCGGCGTTCGCAGCCCCGTATTTTCCCCTCCCAATCTAATTTATTTCCTCTTGTTAGTGATTCTGCAATAGCTGAGTAGACTCTTCAGACTTGTAGTATATTGATAGATGCTCGTGACTGGCAACACCCCGATGTTGGTCTGTGTTGGTTTTAATTCCGAAAATTGTACAATTCACTACTTATTTTGGGATTTTATCGTGTTAAAAGCTTAATACTTATTATTTTAATTGCTTAAAAATGAATTGGAGGTGTGTCAGCTGGCGTTGTCTTTACGAGAGGCTCCATTATGATCGGGTTTGGGTTTAGGGTAGTGCCAAGTTAGTATTAGAGCCTAGGTTACATAGGTCTCACGAGTCATGAGCAGGTTTAGTAGAGTATCGCGGATCGGTACAAAGACGTTAGTATTTATCCTCGGGAAGCTACAGAACCTTTAGGAAAAATTTATTTTCTTGAAATTCTTGCCGTGCGAATTTGTTGATCCAAGTATAAAACTTCTGTTATTGTATTCTCTCACAGATGGCGAGGATACGCACTACAGATCAGGATGGATGACCACCAGTACCACCAGCTATGGCCACTAGAGATTGAAGACGCAGTCATAGTCACGGTAGTGGCAGGGGTATGGCCGGCACAGTAGCTAGGCAGCACCTGCAAATCCACCAGCCTCCCCAATTCAGGATCAGGTCCCAATTGTGGACGATCCAGCAGCACCAACTGTGCTCATTGTGATTCCGAGTCTTCAGGAGGCCTGGGCTCAAATTCTATCAGTTTGCACTGACCTAGCTCAAGCGGTCTCAGCTACTACAGTCGTAACTACTTCTTAGGCAGATCGTGCAGGGACTTCAGACACCAGGGGCATATCCATCCCAACGGGTTACAACTGTTCAGGACTACGTAGTTCCTGTCAGGCTAGAGGACGAGTAGCGTAGGTTGGAGAGGTTTGGTAGACTTCAGCCTCCGACCTTCAGTGGTGCAGAGGGAGATGATTCCTAGGGCTTCTTGGATAAGTGTCAGAGGATGCTTCGTACAGTGGGTATTCTAGAGACCAGCGAGGTCGCTTTCACTATTTATCAATTTTCTGGTGCTGCCTTCACTTGGTGGGAGGCTTTTGAGAGGCGTAGGCCTGTTGGTGCAGCACCCCTTACCTGGCAGCAGTTCTCCATTTTCTTCTTGGAGAAGTATGTGCTGCAGTCTCGCAGAAAGGAGTTGTGTAGGTAGTTTGAGTGGTTGCGTCAGTGAATGATGACTGTGATGCAGTATGAGATGAGGTTCTCCGAATTAGCTCGTCATGCAATTTGGTTGGTTCCGATAGATAGAGAGAGGATTAGGAGGTTTGTTGTTGGTCTAACTTATAAGCTTCGTATTCTCATGAGCAGAGAGAGGGTGACTGGTGCTACCTTTGAGGGGGCTGTAGACATTGCTCAGGAGATTGAGTAAGTTCGTCTCCAGGAGTGAGAGGATATGGAGGCCTAAAATATCTAGTAGTTATAGTGATGCTCCTTCGAGAGGTCATTTTCAGCACGGCAGAGGTCGTCCATTCAGACATGCTCAGCTAGTTTGCCCAGGTTATTATGGGGCATCATCGGGTCATGGTTCTCATAGTTCTCATCAGGGCCAGTCATCACTTAGTGCCCTTCTAGCTTAGAGTTCATCCTATGCTCCATTAGTTCAGGGCTCTTCTATTTTAGGTGCATTTGCTAGTTATTTCGGTGCTAGGGGTTCCCTTCAGTATCCGTATCTAGCACCCCGGGAGTTGCTATGAGTGTGGCGAGATAGGTCATATGTGGAGATAGTGTCCTCATCATCTTGCGGGTTCATCTCAATAGAGGAGTCAACCATCGGCATCATCGCCAATTACTTCACCATCGCCCGCCCAGCCAGCTAGGTGTGGAGGTCAGTCAGCTAGGGGTTACCCTAGAGGGGGAGGTCGATCAGGAGGCAGTCGTGCTCGTTTCTATGCACTTCTAGCTAGACCCGATGCTATTGTTTTCGATGCTGTTATTACTGGCATTGTCTTAGTCTGCCACAGATATGCCTATATATTATTTGATCCCGGTTCCACCTTTTTTGATGTGTCATCATACTTTGCTCGTTATTTGGATACGCCCCGTGAGTCTCTTATTTCACCTATTCATGTATCAACTCTGGTGGGAGATACTGTTATTATAAGCAGTGTGTATCGGTCATGTGTCATGACTATTAGGGGTCTAGAGACCCGAGTGGATCTGTTGTTATTGTGTATGGTAGACTTCGATGTTATTTTTGGCATGGATTGGCTATCTCCATGTCGTGCTATTCTCGACTGTCATGCTAAGATAGTGACATTGGCTATATCGAGTGTGCCACGGATTAAGTGGCGAGGTTTGACTGATTATGTTCCCATTAGGGTAATATCATTCTTGAAGGCCTAGCGTATGGTTGGTAAAGACTGTGTTTCGTATCTAGCCTTTGTGAGGGATGTCGGTGTAGAGATTCTCGGTATTGATTCTGTTCTAGTTGTGAGGGATTTTCCCGATGTGTTTCATGTAGACCTGTCGGTCATGCCACCAGTTAGGGATATTGATTTTAGTATTGATCTGGCATAGTGCGCTCAGCCCATTTCTATTTCGACGTATTGTATGGCACTAGCGGAGTTGAAGGAGTTAAAGGAGTAGCTTCAGGAACTCCTTGATAAGGGGTTCATTCGGCCTAGTGTGTCGCCTTAGGGTGCGTCGGTTCTATTTGTGAAGAAGAAGGATGGCACAATGAGGATGTACATTGATTATAGGCAGTTGAATAAAGTAACAGTTAAGAACATGTATCCTTTGCCCAGCATTGATGATTTATTCGACTAGCTTCAGAGAGCAAGAGTGTTCTCCAAGATTGATCTCCATTCAGGTTATCACCAATTGAAGATCAGGGACTCAGATATTCTTAAGACGACTTTCAGGACCCGATATGGTCATTATGGGTTCTTGGTGATGTCTTTTGGGCCGACTAATGCCCCAGCAACGTTCATGCCTTTAATAAATAGTGTGTTCCGTCATATTCTTCATTGATGATATTCTAGTTTATTTAAATAGTTAGGAGGAGCACACAGATCATTTTAGAGTTGTGTTGCAGAGATTGATGGAGGATAAGCTTTATGCAAAGTTCTCCAAGTGTGAGTTCTGGCTTAGTTCAATGGCTTTCTTGGGGCATGTGTTGTCCAGTGAGGGTATTCAGGTTGATCCGAAGAAGATAAAAGCGGTTCAGAGTTGGCCCAGACCGTCCTCGGCCAAAGAGATTCGCAACTTTCTTGGTTTGGCAGGCTATTATCGCTGGTTTGTTCAGAGATTTTCATCCATCGCATCGCCCTTAACCAAGTTGACTTAGAATGGTGCTTCATTTGTATGGTCGGATGAGTGTGAGGAGAGTTTTCAGAAGCTCAAGACAACCTTGACCACATCTCTAGTGTTAGTTTTACCATCAGCTTCAGGTTCATATACCATGTATTGTGATGCTTCGAGAGTTGGTATTCAGTGTGTATTGATGCAAGAGGGTAGAGTTATCGCTTATGCTTTTCGTCAGTTGAAGCCCCATGAGAAGAACTACCCCGTTCATGATTTAGAGTTGGCTGCCATAGTTCACGTGTTGAAGAATTTGAGGCATTACTTGTATGGTGTGTCTTGTGAGGTGTTTACTAATCATCGTAGCCTCCAACACTTGTTCAAGTAAAAGGATTTCAATTTGAGGCAGCGGAGATGGTTGGAGTTGCTAAAGGATTATGACATCACTATATTGTACCATCTGGGAAAGGCCAATGTGGTGGCCGATGCTTTGAGTTGAAAGGCGGTGAGTATGGGGAGTTTGGAATATATTCTAGTTGGGGAGATACCTCCTGCAGTTGATTTTCAGGCCTTGTTCAATCAGTTCATGAGGTTAGATCTTCCTTATATGATCGCATCAGAGAGCGCCAATATCATGATCCACATTTGCATGTCCTTAAGGATAGAGTTCAGCACAATGATGCCAGAGATGTGACCATTGGTGATGATGGGGTGTTGAGGATGCAGGGTCGGATATGTGTGTCCAATGTGGATGGGCTTTGGGAGTTGATTCTGGATGAGGCCCATAGCTCGCAGTATTCTATTCATTCAGGTGTCGCGAAGATGTATCAGGATCTGAGATAACATTATGGGTGGAGGAGAATGAATAAAGATGTGAGTACGTGATTTTTGCCCTATATATGAGTTATTCCCATAAAATCCAAACAAAATAATTTTTTATTATTTTTACAATTTTATTGATATTGGTGGCATTTTTGTGTTAATTAGTTGCATAATAATTCATATTAAAATAAATATATACAAAAATATGCATATGCATTAGGATTTTTAAAATTACAATTTAAGAAAAATAAAAAAATAGCCTTTTTAGTATTTTAATCGGAAATTACTATACAATAGATATTAAATAGATTTGAGAATTTAAGTAGTTTAACAATTTAATAAAATCAAAAAAAATACAAAAGGAAAATAAAATACAAAAATACAAAAGGAAAATTAAATACAAAAAAATACAAAAGGAAAATACAATGCAAAAGAATACAAAATAAAAGATTTGGACTAAAATAAAAATTGGACTGATTACCAAGCCCAAAAGCAAAATGCCCAGGCCCAAAAAATATGCCCTTACCCGTTCAGCCCCAGTCCATATACCCATCCGGTCTGCTCCAAGAGAGACCACCAAACGACCCCGTTTTGAGCAACCCAATCCTAGCCGTTGAAATGAATTGATCAAACGGCTGAAGCTTGATCTTATCAAGGAAATAAAACGACGACGTATTGTAATTTTAATCTAAGCCCTTGATCAAATTAATCCAACGGACGGGGTTAAATTTTCATTAAAAATAAACGACGTCGTATTGGTGGCAATTGATCTGAACCGTTAAAGTGATTAATCCAACGACTCTGGTTCATTGAAGGTCTTTTAATATACCAAAACACAAAAAATTAAACCCTAAAAATCATTCTATTCTCCCTCATCTCTCTCAGCCGCCCCCGTCTCCTCCCCAGAACCCCGCCGAAACCCTACTGGCAGGAGACAACACCATAACCAATCGCCACCAAGAATACACCCCAGAACCGTCGTGAACCTCTGATCACACCCCTCCACTTCTTTTCCCTCGAATCTCCTTGGTTCTCCTCGAATATTCAAAAAAGTATCGCCGGAATCCTAACTCCGGCGAACACTGGTTTAGCCAAATCACCCCGTAATCACACCAAATCTCCCCTTTGACACCCTTAACCCAATATCGAGATCCTTGAGTCTTAAAAGTCACTGAAAAAGGCTCAAATCAAGATTCAAAACTCGCCGGTGACCAAGAAATCCAAGAAAATTGATATCCAAGGCCCCTGAAATCCTGGAAATTTTTCAACTAAAAAAAAAAAAAAGAAAGAAAGAAGATAAGAAAAATTATCAAGAAAACAAATAAAGCTAAGTTTCCTACTTCTTTTTCTATTTTTGTTTCTTTCTTCTTCTTGCATGTGTTTGATTCTCTTCTTTTTTGATTCTTGTCCTGATAAAAAATAACAATATAGTACAGGATTTCTGATTGTTATCTTTTAATTTTGTTCGTTAAAAAATAGTATTAAAAATCTGATGCTTTTAGACTTAGTTTCTGATATTAAAATAGGATTTTTAACAAAGATTCTGATGAATAACTTGATTAGTAAATTAGGGTTTAATAAATAGATTTGATTTTATATACAAATTAGTATAATTAGATTTTTAGTAAGACTATGTTTGTTTCTGAATTACTCGATTCTACTAACTGTTAGATCTTCAATTTTTTTTGCTAATTTTGTTTTGTTAAATCTGTAACTTGTTAGTTTTTGGAATCGAATTGATAATAATTAGTTTGAATATCTATTAAGTATCTTTTTGGATTAATTGTTCGATTGGTTATAGCTGTTTGTTAACTAGTTTTTGATTACATTTCAATTTGATAAGTAATTAGTAGTTAATTCTTAAAATTAGTTAATCGTTCAGGGGACAAAAGGGTAAGAGGTATTAGGGTAATTTGTAAAATTAATCAAACTTAAGGGGGTAAAAGGGTGAATGATGGGTAGGTCGGTTGGTAAATTCAAGTAATGTTCAGGGGTAATCTGGAGACATAAAAGGGGATAAGGGTAATAAGCCTTGGGAAGTGGGGGTAGTTTGGGTATAGGAAAAAGGCAATAGGGTAGATTTCTAAGTAAGGTAGGGGCAAATAAGGAAACACACCAAGATAGAATGTTCTAGATGGGGTAATAGGTGTAATTCTTCACAAATAAGGATAGTTAGTTGAATAAATAATAAAAGAATAAGGGTACAACCTGAAATATAAGGGACTAATTCATAAATTCTGAAAATATGAAATTCCCTCCATTTTCAAATCTATAAATAGGCATCCATAGGCCTCATTTTATAAGTTTTGGCAATCTGAAAATCTCCTTGAAATAATTCTGCTATTCTAGATCTCCATTTTCGAAATTAACCATTTTCAAAACTCAAAAATATCAAAAACAGTAGAAAAAAGTCCAAAATCTCACTGTTTCATTAGTTTTAAGTCAATCTGAAGTCTGTTTTGGATGATTCTGGTTGGTTCTGGTGATCAAATATTGTTGAAATGATATTGAGTTAGTCGAGTGCTTGTTTCTGTGGACTTCTATCCTTGCTATGGGTCAAATCTGGTTATTTGAAGCTGTGTTTGGATTTGTTGAGTCATTTTCTGCTGCTGTTGCTGTTTATCACTGATCAATCCTTTTTCTAATAGATTTTTGCTTTTAAATCCAGGTACATATCTGACTTCTCCTTAGTGTAATCTTCAACTGAGTTGATTTGAAGCTGCAATTTCTACATTTTCGTTTATGTCGTAACAAATTCCAACTGTTCAAGTTGATAAGTTAGATCATCATGTAGTATTGTCAATTTGTAAAACTGATTTGTAATTTTAGTTTGATCGAGATGTAATTGGACTGGACTATATAAATCTGAACTTTGAAAACCTTTAGATTTTAACTAGTATTTGATCATTATTAAAGTACTTGAGACACTTAGGACTTTTTGTGATAGCGAAAGGCATTAATAGATCTGGATTTTAATTAATATAGCATGTAAAGAAAACTAGAAATAATTTACTGGTATTCTGCTGTTAATTTTGTTTTCAGAATAGCATTAGTTGTTGACATAAAAAATAACAAAAGGTTCGTGTGTTAAATAAAACCTATTATCATTTATGTTAACTTTGAAATAAGTGTTATCCCAATATTGATAGTTAAATGAGTATTCTCAACTAGGTAGATTAAAAAATAACCTGTTTCTGAATATATGTAAAATCAATTAATCTGAATTCAAGTTGTATCAAGGTTTTCATTTTAGTAAGCATAAGTTTATTGAGTAGTAAGTAGGTCATTAATTGAAGTTAATCGTTGGTAAAATCGGTCTAAAGTTAAACATGTTAGTTTAATTAATAATGAGAAGTGTCTTCATTTGTTTCAAGTTTTATAAATATGGATCATGTGTGTTAAGGTCTCTGAGCCTATATTATCTGCCTTACCTAGGAACTGGGCTCACATTGAGTTAAAAATTTAATCATCAACGAAGGCAGGCCTATTCAATCGGGCTAGAAAATTTGTTGGAGTGTAGAGGTAACCTGGGCCATGACTTGGGCCTAGAAGGTTCAAGTTTATTTGATGCCATAGGTATTAGGTATCTTTTCTATGACCCGCCTCTCCTCTCATTTGATATTCTAGGCCTATTAAAGAAAAGCTAAAATTGGAGATTGTTTATATACAATAAATAAATATTTATATAACAAATTAATTAGGATATTTGCTTTGGACTTTAGGAAAAAAACAAATAAGGAATATAGTTTACTTAGGATTGACTTTTAATAATATAAATGAGATGAGCCTCGCCAAAAGCAAAGAATAAAATTAAAGGCCCTCAATAAATGATCAATTCAAAATACTTAGAATTGGAAGGTCCGTTTAGCGAATTTCACGGTCTTTCCCAAAGTTAATAAACACGTAGTCGCTTCAGGCGCGTATGTTAATAAAAT
>MU784589.1:10619-58188 GCA_026770625.1 Nicotiana glauca
TGTTTGTAGAATTTCATTACCTTCATGCTTCATGCCTTACTTGACTCTTAGATACTAAAATATAGTATTAAATATTAGAAATTAAGGCTTAGCTTATTATAACTTGATCAAATTTGACAGAAATTCTGTGCATACATTGACGTGTCTAATTTGGTCATCTCTATGCGAGATCATTACTACATTACTACGGCTGGTATTCTTGAGATACTAGACTCTATACTTGTATTGTGGATCATTTGTGAGATTTGTGAAAGTATTTGAATAATACGGTTCTTCAGGATAGTTGAATCATTGTTGACTCAGAAAGTTGTGATTGGGACTTGTTTGGAATATCCGTTTAAACACTCTCCTTGATGTTATTTATACTTTCCTGCCTGTTTATCATTGAAATTCATATGCATGGTAAGAAAGAGTGTAGAGCACGAAGGGTGATATCGTGCCGCTGTTTATACATTATCATGTGGGGGAGAGTGTAAAGAATGAAGAGTGATGTCGTACCACATTATTGTGAGTAAAAGCACGAAAGGTGATATCGTGCCACATATTGAGAGTAAAACCACGAAGGGTGATGCCGCGCTATATCGTTTGAGAGTAAAAGCATGAAGGGTGATGCCATTCCATTTCATTTATATTATTATGCTTGTATGTTATGGTGAGGTCATGGCACGATCGGTGTTTCCGTGCAGGCGATGATGAGGGACATGCATTATGTTTGATATTAGTCTTGCGTGTATACGTTCATGTCTTTACCTTGAACTATTATTATCATAATTATAGATCTGATGTGACTTGTTGCTATTGTTCTGTCATTGATCTCTATCTCAATTGTTGTTGTATTTCTCATGCCTTCTACTTTCTTAACTTGCACATACCATGCCTACTTCCTACTTTTATAATTATACTCATGTCGTATTTATTCTGTTGCATTTTAGTATAAGCTTTTCACCATGGTAGTCATTCATGCCTTACTTGTTAACTTGTAAAGATCATGTATTTTCTTCTTATTTGATATATTTGTACTTAGGCCTCCATTATGCTAGTTAATTGAAGTTGATATTCCTTATTTTCCAATTGTTGTTATTACTCACATGCTTTCCGCCTAGTATTTTACTGTTTCCCACATGTATATCCTCGTCCATTGTTGCTACTTGCTTAGTAATTCCTGTTATCGATATTTCTGTCATCTGGTTGGTTCCTTTATACGTACATTTGGAAGAATGAGTTGAACGTACAAAGGATGTTGGCGTGCTAGTTGATAATAGGCTACATTTATGAAATTTGGCGATTGTTTATGCCCCAACTTGATTATGTTTCAGTGTCATAATATAGTTAAATGATGAAAAATGGGCTCTAATGGTGAATTTCACACGTTGCAGGAGTGAGGAGCTTGTATGAGGCCTTAAAGCTATGATTTGAGCTACATTGAGGCAAGAAAAACCCCTAGGAGCTGAGTACGCGAGAAGACGAGAAAAAGAATCGAGGAAATCAAGGCCTGGACTAGCGCAACCACTAGCGCGTCCACTAGTGCGACCACGCTAGTCCAGATGGTTGAGGCAGAATGCGCGGCCATGAGCGCGGCCACGCTAGCCCTGTTCCGGAACATTAGTTTCTAGGGGTAAAATTGAAAGTCTGGGGGCAAATTCACTTAACCTAAAAAGAGTCTAGCTCACTTAAAAAGACGGCAGTGTAGCTTTGGAGAGATAGAGAGGAGCACAAGGAGAGGAAGCAAGGAAGAGAGCTCACCATCAAGTTCTTCTTTCTTTCCTTTGTGTAATTATTCCATTTGTGATGAATTTGGTTTTGGTAATCATGAATATTTGTATGAGTAGCTAGATTCTTTAGTCTAAGGTTTTGATGGAACCCATTGAATGATGAACTTCTTGTTATGTTAATATAGTTTGCCCGGTTTAATTTTTATTTGTTCAACTATATTCTTATTATAGTTAATTGACAAGATCCTTAATTAGCTGTGCCTATTTAGTGTGCATAACTTGGGAGAGAGTGCATATTTAGGTAATTATTGAAAACACCACTCCTAAAGTATAAGAGGGATCTATAACTGCGGGTTTAAAGGTGGAATTAGGGATAACGAAGCCTTGGGTGTAATCTAAAGTGAATTGTAATAAACAAATCATGCTAGTGTAACTCGGGAGAGAGCGTCTATTAAATTATCGTAATTACTCGTGAGAGATTTACGATAAGAGGAGCGCTCATGATTGATAGAGATGATTTGGTGATTCCATGTGAAGCATAACCGGAAAGGATTCCCTCAATAGGGAAAATCATAACCTTAGAACCTTCTCTTAATTGTTAACAACTCAATCATAGTTAGTTTTCAGCTGTTTATTCACTGTTTTTCGTAGTTAGTAGAAATACCATCAATTTTTATTTAAAACGTTTGGGAAGTTGATTTTGTGGAATTCAGTAAGTCTAATGAAAGTAATTGATATGTTAATTCCTTTTGGGTTCGACTCTGGGCTCAATACTCAGATTATATTTGCAATGTCCGCATGTCCTTTTTATGAGGTATAGTTAGGTGTGATCACTAATTGATTTGACACATAAATTATTTATATATGGTGAGGAAGAGATAGAATCATGAAGGGTGTTACCGTGCAATCTGACATGAAAATCTTGGATATACTTCTCATACCAGGAAAGATTGAAACTCTTCTACTGTGATTCATTCCAGTAATTGTTGACTGTCTCGCTGAGTTGTATACGGTACTCTTATCTGTTATGTTTTGAACTGCCTATACTGTTGTCGACGCCCCCCTTTTTCCTCGCGGAATCAGGTATGCGACATTTGGAAAGACAACTCTATTCCCGTTTGGGAGTTGGGTTTTGGATTTTGGAGAGTCTCCACCTAATGATTATAGTGCATTAGGACACTTTAAGAAGAATTAAAGATAAAAACCAGAGTTAGGTAAGGGCTTGAAATTATCCCGAGGGGAAGGTGTTAGGCACCCCTCAAGATCCACTAGTGTGGTTCCCGGCCATGCTACAATTGTGACTTTAAATGCAAGCAAATAGGTAAACAAGCAAGCATTGCAAATACGGAAAAACTGTTACAAACAAAAAAATTAAAGATGCTGAAATTTAGAAGATAACAGTTTTGCAATTTAAGAAGAGATACGCAATGAGGGGAGAGATCAAATAATGATGCAAATAACTTAGGGAAATAAACAGAAACGGAAGTTCGAAAAAGGTTTTGGGCAACTTTTGAAAAATCTGAAAATAACGAACTAATAAAGAGGGAGGTGGTCCTAGGTTTATACATTACATGGATCATTCACACAACACCGGTACCTGATTGTACGCATAGTGTTATCGTGTAATCATCATCTCCATGTCTACCCTTCCCACCCCGTTAAGATATTAAAGTGCGGAACGGTATCGTTTACTTACCGCATGCTATTACCCATCACAATCCTATCAATCCCGGGGGTATTAGGATTTCTAATCCTAAAAGGGAAAGAAAGGGATGGGGGACTTTATGGAGCTTAAAGGATAAAATTCTACTCGACATTCAAAACAAGTAGCAAGTAAGAGGGGAGAACAAACAATCATACAAGGCTCAAATTAACCCCAGAAATCGAACAATCATTTAGTTTAGCATGCCTTAACAAATACTGGTTTGGTCTTAGATTAAATTTAAGCAGCGAACTGACTGGTTCAACACATGTATTTTAGGCAGAAAGTATACATTAGGCAACTCGGATACAGTTGTCAGGTATTAAGGTATTCAACACGAGTTATTTAGAAGAGTAATAATTTCAGAAGATAGGCTAATGCAGAAGAGTTTTTGGAAGAAAGAACAGACTGCAGATTTAGCTTAGAAATAAGTTTTAAAGAAAATCAACGGACTATCTGGCTATAAAACACAAAAATAATTGTAAAGAATTTCGGAGAAAAAGACAGAACTATCTGAGGAAAAGAGTAAGCTGCAGAACTGTTTTAAAAGACGAGTTCAGAAAGACTAGAATTTAGTTGGAAAACACTTAGGCAGAATATTAAAAAAGAAACCGTTTCAGAAAAGATGCAGATTTGAAGAACTCAACATTTAGGACCAATGTAAACTGATTCGAGAGAGTTTTATCAAAAAGATTAAGGCTTTTGAAATCGTTACTAAATTAAGGCATTAAGGACCAGTTAACAGATTATTATCAAACGAATTTGATGCGAAATCCTATAGGCATGATATCTACATTTGATTTTTCAAAACCTGTTAAAGAATTTATGAAGAGATGACTGTTTTTAATTAACCCTACAATTTGCCTAATGAATATGCATTCCCTATAAATATGATATCTATACATGAATTTTCATAAAATCTTAGAATTCCTATAGGCAGGATCTCTACATGCGTTAGCTACAGAATATGAGCGTTAAATCCTGTATGCATGCTTTCCATGTGATTTGCAGTATAGTTAAACATTAAACCCTATAGGCAGGATTTCTAGGTGACTTGCAGCATAATTAAACGTTAAACCTTATATGCATGCTATCTATGTGATTGCATCAGAGATGTTAAACAGACCTATAGGCAGGATTTCTAGAAAAAGAGAGTCCTAAAGCATGATATCTACCCTTATTGATGCAAGAAAGTAAAACCCCTCCCACACCCTTTTACTATATTCCCCGAGTTTTTTTTATACAAATTATTACAGACCAGAAAATAGCTATAAAAATACATCAAAATCCAACAGCTAGATCCGAGCAGCCTAATTCAATCCTAATGTCCAAAAACATGTGTTTAACCAACTCCGGGATCCAGCTTTCCAAATCCTTCTCATTATCCAGGGTGTTTCAAAGTTCCAAGGAATCTCAGGGATCCCCGGCATTGTTTACACCCCAGATACCATTAGAATTAGGAACAGTGCAGTGTGGAAAAGCCAGATCTCAGGCATCCAAGTTCAGAGGGAGCTCAGGGGTCCCAAAGCATGGCTTGCAAGAGAGAGGCAGACATTATAGCTAAGAGTAAGTGCCAAGTGAAAGGGAATTAGGGAGCCATGACAGGTGGTGGTCATACCTTGCCACAAGATAGGCTGGCATACCCCTGACCACTTGTTTGGTTGAACAAGTTAGGAGCAGACCTTTTGAAGGTCAGACTAAAGTCTGGATAGTGATTAGGACACTATCAGACTCAAATCTAGGGCTCAGACACATAGAGGGGAAAAGGAATGGGAATTGATTGAGTTTGGGATTCAAAGAATCCAGTTTAGGATCATAGATAGCAATATTGGAGTGCTGTTATGCCCTAAACCACAATTCACACACAAAGGGTAAAGGGTAAGGGCATTCATAAAGTACCAAATTCATGCCAAACAACTGATTTAAATACATAATTTAAATACTGAACTATAAAGGAAAGGGGGGAGCATGTGACAATATGCTAGAAACAAATGGCCAGAATTAAACACATTGTTGTTGAGGCATGTAAACTTATTGAGACATACTAGTATAGAAGCAAAAGAGTGCAGAAGAAAGCAAACACAGTCCACAGCAGTGCAAGTATCAGAAATAGAGAGAGTATAAGTGAAGGTGAATTGTGAACTCCGATTGTTCTGTGTTCGTCTGTGTTCAAAGAGAAGGGGGAGTATTTATAATGTAAAAACAAGCAGAAAATAAGGTAAGGATTGCAATTTAGCAATAATTAGGGGAACAAGTGTCAAACAAATCAGTATCAAAGACTTCCTTTAATTAAGGAATTAAAACTAAACGGTAACATGCAAGTGCTAATAAAGAAAGAAATCACATAGGCTGAATATGACTAATAAGGAAGTATTTCAAGCATAGTACATATGCGTTGCAGGTAATAGAGGCTAGGTTCATCAGACTCTAATCAAGGAAAGGTCTATAAGAACCCAATACCAATATAATCAAGGTAAGGGAATCAATCAACTTGAGTAGGAAAGGCAGGGGTCGAGATTTCAAGGCAAACATTCAAATAGGTCTAAGAAGCAGGGAAATCAGTACAATAAGGAAAGAATCAATCACGAGAGTGCAATCAGAATCACACAAAGAGATTTGAAGTCAGCCCATAATTAAGGGCTACTTTGAGAGGGAAAGTTAACATATAAAGGAATGCATAGGCTTAGGCATGTGAGGCTAAGTTGTGGCAAAATAATAGCGTGTAGCTGTAACTAAAAGGCATGATAGTCAAGTTTCAGTGCTTAACAATAGAGAAAAGATTCAGAAGCATGCAAATAACTCATAACCAAAAAATAGTCAAGAGAATGGAAGCACACTGCAATTTCAACGAACGCGTTGCACAGACAAAAATAGATTGAATAGTCCCCAAAGAAACTAGGGTTTTCGAGAATCAAACGAGTTTAGAGGAGATGAGCAGTCAAACAAACAAAGCAGGTTTAGAATCTCGGATAAGCCCCAAAATTAGGGTTTTTACTCATGCTAAATCAGATATAGGAGTGGGTAAATCAAGTGAATAACAAACAGAAACTCAAACAAGATCCCAAAATTAGGGCTTTTGTCATGCTAATTCAGATAAAAATAAGGTGAATCAAACCCCACTAACAAACAGACCAGGAAACTCAAACAATATCCCCAATAAAATTAAGGTTTTCAACATGCGACTTTAGATAGAAGATAATACAAACAAACACAGTAAAAACATGTCGAGATTCAGAGAAGAGATGTTTGAGATAAAATAACATGAAACCCTAGTTGAGGAAAATAGAGTTTCTGAAAGCAAACATTAAAGAATCTTTGAGAAAAGCGTATAGAAGGTTCACACACACATAGATCCAGAATAGATCTAAAATAAATTGAAGGAACCTCAGAGATTAGGGTTTCGTAAGAAAACCCAAGAGACGAGATAGGCTTTGGAAACCATTGATCTGAGCAGAGAAGTCGAAGATCGAACTCGAATGGCCATGGCTGGCCGGACAGAGGTTGAAGATGACCGAAGAAAAGCGATCGAATAAAGCTTGGCCGATACTTTTTTAAGATATGGTCATAGAACCTTAGAGATGAGACCATAGAAGCCATGGGAGGCCGGTGTAGGGCTCCGATGAGTCTGGGGAGCCATGGATTAGGGTTTCGATGGGAGGCGGCGGCTAGGGTTTTGAGAGAGCTCGAGAGACGAGAGCTTTTGAGGGCGGCAGATTGGGAAAATAAGATAGGGTTAGGCGGTTGTGTGAAATTAAAAAGGTAAGAAGTAACGGTGGCCGTTGATCTAAATGATCAACGGCCGAGATTTAAAAGGGATATGGGTTGGGTCGATTCAATATGTACTGGGTCGGGTAGGCATGTTAATTGGGCTGGGTAATTGGATTTCAAATTGGGGCTGAAATGGGGTGCCAAATTCGCTAAAATTGAAATGCAATAAGGCCAAATCGTAAATAGCCAATTTTTTCCTTTTAATTTTTTAAAAATAGTAATACTGATTTAAAAAAAAATTAAATGTACTGGGTAAATAAGTATTATATGAATATTAATTAAAAATACTGAAATTAATTTTATAAACATAAAATATCATAAATTACAAGATAGGCTATAATTGCAATTATATGCAATTTAACTTTAAAATACCAAACAAATTTGTAAAAAAATATGCGAAAATTACTTTAATTATATTTAGGTGTAAATGTGAAAATAAAAAGAATTATTCACCAGAAATGATAATTTTGGGAATAATTATTGGATTTTGTTGTGTAAAATAGGCAATAAATTGGTTTAAAAAATTATTAAAAAATGTCCAAACTCTTGGATGTGCTTATATATGCACCAATATGCTATTTTGGAAATATTTGGGTATAAAAATACTTAGGGAAAAATTTGGTATCAACAGCTGCCCCTCTTTACCCGGGAAGGATGAAAGAGTTATCGGGTAAAGATATAATGGCCAATTTTGACCGGAAGCGGCATTTTGAAAAGATTTTGACCGAGCTCCGGTTTTTGAGCTGCCTACATATCCCTGGTCTTACAGGAATCAGGCCATATGTAGTTCAGGAAACATTGACGGAACATGCCGATGGATATTTGAAGGACGGATACGATGCTCGAGGGAGGCAAAAGGTGTTTTGAAGTTGATAGGCTGCAGGAGCCGGAGTGGCATCGCTCCTGCTGAGAAGGTCGGTGCCAGCCGGTGTACCTGCAAGTGAGCAATATAGGCATATATTGTGCATAGACTAAAACATGATGCAAGTTCCCATCGGACCATGAATGTTATCCTCGGACGGTTAGGATGACGTCCTTGGACCATGATGTCCTGGGCCATGAGGTGCAAAATTAAAGGATTCGCAGGCTATGAAATGACATGCTCGGGCTACGATAATGGTGCCTCCGAACCATGATGCCTTTGAATAATGATGTGCAAGATATAAAGTGGGGTCCTCGCGCCATGGCATGGTGTTTTCGGGATATGAAGATGATGCCTCCGAACGATGACGCCTTTGGATAGTTTGGCGATATTTCAGCCCATGAAATGCAAGATTTGGCGGTATTTCAGCCGATGACTTACCGCATGCGATATTTCAGCTGACGGAAATTTAAATGAGACAGGCGATGTTTCAGCCGATGCAAGAGTAAAATGGTGCTATTTCAGCCGACAGAAAATTTAAATTCGGTTTGGCGATATTTCAGCCGATGCAAAACGTAAGTAGAGGTGGCAATTTTCCCAGCCATGCAAGAAATATAAATGGCAATATTTCAGCCGACAGAAAAATTTAAATAACGTTTGGCGATGTTTCAGCCGATGCAAGAAATGTAAATGGCGATATTTCAGCCGATAGAAAAATTTAAATGAAACAGGTGATATTTCAGCCGATTGCAAGACGTAAGTAAAGGTGGCGATATTTCAGCCATGCAAGTTGAGGTAGAGCTTAACCTCGAAAGGCAGAAGGTAGCGTTATGCAATGCAGAAAATGCGGATGGAGACAACGCTTAGTCTTGGAAGGCAGAAAGGTAGCCTTATGCAATGCAGGAAATGCGGATGGAAACAACGCTTAGTCTCGGAAGGCAGAAACGTAGCCTTATGCAATGCAAAAAAATGCAGATGGAGACAACGCTTAATCTTGAAAGGCAGAAAGGTAGCCTTATGCAATGCGGGGAAATGCAGATGGAGACAACACTTAGTCTCGAAAGGCAGAAAGGTAGCCTTATACAGATAATGCTGGATGGAGACAATGCTTAGTCTCGGAAGGCAGAAAGGTAGCCTTATGCAATGCGGGGAAATGCAGATGGAGACAACCCTTAGTCTCGGAAGGCAGAAAGGTAGCCATATGCAATAAGATAAAGTGAATAGTAAGAACAAAAAATTCTTAGCTGATAGCTTATCGTGATATTGCGGCTGTTGGGCCATTGCGTGCAGATACCAAATGCGCATAGGCGCAATGGTTCGATGCGGTTGCGTAACACATTTGGTAACTTTGTGACTTGGATGCTTGCATCCAAAGAAAATTGTGAGTTTTGTAAAGGGGAAAGGTTAGTTCACTCTTCCGTGGCTTCCGACGTCGTGCATCATTAGGGTAGCGTTGCTAAACAGCAGCTGTCATAGTCATGCATGTTTTAATAAATATAACGTAAGTGGAAAATAGTTTTGTTTAAATGAACCAATGACTGCAATGTGGTTCAAAACACTGCAACCTTTCTCGCTTCGGAATTTTGAGGGCCCTCCTCAAAATTCTTCCCCAGTTTACTGGGCTGGCACTTCTGACGGCTGCGCTGAACGAATGCAAGATCGACTTCGGAATTTTGAGGGACTTCCTCAAAATTTTTCCCCAGTTTATTGAGATGACATCCTTGGTGATGAGCGGCTGAAGACCAACTTCGGAATTTTGAGGGTCCTACTCAAAATTCTGCCCCAGTTCCAATAATAGGGGGGAATGAGATTTTTATTAAATTATGACCGAACCCATAGGGTTGCCTACGTATCCCCTCTTAAACGGGAATTAGTCAGGCGTAGTTCAAATTACATCATAAAGCAATTATAGGTGATTACACATAATATCGTTTCACTGCATCTGAGTTGATTGGCTTTGGCCAGACTTCTCCGTCCATTTCTGCAAGAATAAGGGCTCCTCCAGTTAGAACCCGGTGAACCATGTACGGACCTTGCCAGTTGGGAGAGAACTTCCCCTTGACTTCATCTTGATATGGGAATATCTTCTTCAACACCAGCTACCCCGGTGTAAACTTCCTTGGCTTAACTCTCTTGTTGAAGGCTCTGGACATTCTGTTCTGATATAACTGACCGTGGCAAACTGCATTCATATTTTTCCCATCTATAAGGGCTAACTGCTCGTAGCGACCCTTTACCCATTCTGCGTCGTCCAACTCTGCTTCTTGTATGATTCTCAAGGAGGGAATTTCTACCTCGACTGGAGTGACCGCCTCTGTACCATAAACCAGCATGTAGGGAATTGCCCCGGTTGATGTGCGGACCGTGGTGCGGTATCCCAGCAAAGAAAATGCTAACTTCTCATGCCATTGTTTATGACTTTCGATCATCTGCCTTAGTATCTTCTTGATATTCTTGTTGGCCGCCTCTACAACTCCATTCATCTAAGGCCTGTAGGCTGTAGAGTTCTTGTGTTTGATCCTGAACGTCTCGCACATTGTTTTCATCAAGTCGCTGTTGATATTGGAACCATTGTTGGTGATGATTGATTCTGGAATACCGAATCGACAAACAATACGATCACGGATGAAATCTGCCACAACTTTCTTAGTCACTACCTTGTATGATGCTACTTCAACCCATTTAGTAAAGTAATCAATCGCCACCAGGATAAATCTATGCCCGTTTGATGCGGCAGGCTCGATAGGTCGAATAACATCCATCCCCCAGGCGGCAAATGGCCACGGTGAGCTTGTTGCAGTAAGCTCGTTAGGAGGCACCTTTATCATGTATACATGTATCTCACAGCGATGGCATTTTCGAACATATTGGATACAGTCTGTTTCCATAGTCATCCAAAAATAACCTGCTCGGAGTATCTTCTTTGCTAAGACAAAACCATTCATGTGTGGTCTGCAGGTCCCTGCGTGCACTTCGTCCAATAGTCTGGTTGCTTCCTTTGCTTCGACACACCTTAACAAACCCAAATCGGGAGTCCTTCTATACAGGATTCCCCCACTATGAAAGAAATTGTTGGATAATCTCCAAAGTGTGCGTTTCTGAGCGGCGTTGGCAAGTCCTGGATATTCTCCTGTTGTCAAGTACCCCTTGATGTCGTGGAACCACGGTTTTCCGCCCGTTTCTTCCTCAACGTGAGCACAATAAGCTGGCTGATCATAAATCTTTACCGGGATGGGATCAATTAATTTCGTGTCTGGATGCTGGATCATGGATGACAAAGTAGCCAATGCGTCAGCGAACTCATTCTGGACCCTAGGGACATGCTGAAATTCTGTCTTTGTGAATCTTTTCCTTAACTCCTATTTATGATGCAAGTAGGGAAGTATCTTAGAGTTTTTGGTTGCCCATTCTTCTCGAACTTAATGTATGAGCAGGTCTGAGTCCCCGATCACTAGTAACTCTTGAATGTTCATGTCAACGGCCATCTTGAGTCCCAGGATGCAAGCTTCGTATTCAGCCATGTTGTTTGTGCAAGGGAACCTGAGCTTGGCAGATACTGGGTAATGCTGGCCGGTTTCTGATACTAGGACTGCCCATATGCCAACTCCTTTAAAATTGGTGGCCCCATCGAAAAACAACCTCCAACCATCGTAAGATTCCGCAATATCTTCTCCTACAAAGGACACTTCTTCATCAGGAAAATAGGTTTTCAGGGGTTCGTATTCTCCGCCGATAGGGTTCTTGGCAAGGTGATCTGCGATGGCTTGACCCTTGATTGCTTTCTGAGTCACGTAAACAATGTCGAACTCACTCAACAAGATTTGCCACTTGGCGATCTTTCCAATGGGCATGGGCTTCTGGAAAATATACTTCAGCGGGTCTATCCTGGATATGAGATAAATGGTATAGGCACAGAAATAATGCCTCAATTTCTGAGCTACCCAAGTCAGAGCACAACAGGTGCGCTCTAATAAAGAGTACCGGGTCTCGTACGGGGTAAACTTCTTACTCAGGTAGTAGATGGCTTGCTCCTTTCTTCCCGTCTCATTATGTTGTCCCAGAACACAACCGAATGCTCCATCCAAAACTACAAGATAAAGCAATAAGGGCCTTCCTGGCTCGGGCGGAACCAAGACTGGTGGCATTGACAAGTACTCCTTGATTCTGTCAAAGGCTTTCTGACAATCGTTGGTTCATCTAGTAGTAGCGTCCTTCTTTAGCATTTTAAAGATGGGTTCACAAATGACTGTGGACTGGGCTATGAACCGGCTGATATAGTTGAGTCTCCCCAGGAAACTCATCACGTCCTTTTTGTTCTTTGGCGGTGTCAATTCTTGGATGGCTTTGACCTTTGATGGGTCCAATTCTATTCCTCGATGACCCACGATGAAACCCAGTAGTTTTCCGGCAGGAACCCCGAATGCACACTTGGCGGGATTCAGTTTCAGGTTATACCTTCTCAGTCTGTTGAAAAACTTTCTCAGATCTTCCATATGATCCGTGGCTTTCTTGGATTTGACGATGACATCGTCCACATATACCTCGATCTCCTTTTGTATCATGTCGTGAAAGATAGTAGTCATGGCTCTCATGTAGGTGGCTCCAGCATTCTTCAATCCAAATGGCATCATTTTGTATCAATACATTCCCCGTGGCGTGATGAAAGCCATTTTCTCTGCATCCTCCTCATCCATCCATATCTGATGATACCCAGCGAAACAATCATCAAAATATTGCAACTCATGCTTGGCGCAGTTGTCGATAAGAATGTGTATGTTTGGCAAGGGGAAGTCATCCTTGGGACTGGCCCGGTTGAGATCCCGGTAGTCGACACAGATTCTAACCTTCCCGTCCTTTTTTGGTACTGGCACGATGTTGGCTAACCATGTTGGATACTCGACCACTTTGAGAACCTTAGCCTTGACTTGCTTAGTAACCTCTTTTTTGATTTTCAAACTCATGTCGGGTTTGGATTTCCTGAGCTTCTGTTTTACTAGAGGACAAGCTGGATCTGTTGTAACTTATGAGCTACAATAGTCGTGCTGAGGCCAGTCATATCATCATACGACCAGGCAAATATTTCCTCATATTCTTTCAAAAATTCCGTATATTCCTCCTTTTCTGATGGCGACAAGTGAACACTGATGCGAGTTTCTTTGACATTCTCTGCATCTCCCAGATTAATGACCTCAGTTTCTTCCAGGTTGGACTTAGGTCTGTTCTCAAAATTCTCAACCTCTCTGACGACCTCTTCAGGTATTTTATCTCCTTCTGAGTCTATATCCTTTTGTTGCGTTGTTTTGTTGCAAGTCACAGTCATTGGTTAATCGTCAAGATAAGTAATAATAATGTTATATAAAATAGAGTAAATGATAGAGAAAATAGTAAGCGAGATATATATGATAAACTGAAATGCTTTGATTAAATTCAAAATTATTTGAAACATCGGAGCTCTTTTCGAAATTAAAGACAATGTGGAAAGAAAATCAACTAGTAAAGTAAACTAAAAAAATGTGATGCATGCTGCTTTTGTTTAGCCTTGCTACCCCGAAGCCTTCTGGGCCTTGACGGTCCTAATTGACCAATTGCTGAGGCGGTCTCCTCTGTTCACAGCTTGTGTGGAAGGGCTTTCCTCCCCCTCCTCCTCAAAAAGAACACAACAGTCAATATCATCATCTTCTAGGAACAAATTCTTCATGGCTGCCAATGTTTCATCCTTTTCGGAACCATATATAGTATCTGCTGGCTGGAAAGTCTGCTCCAGGCTAGGTATCGGAAACTCCAATGGATAGTAGGGGCCGCGCCATGGTGGCGACCAATTCTGGAATTCTTTCCAAGTATAATCATACCCTAAGCCAAAAGTAGTGCCATGCTTCTTTTGTTTGATGGGCTTAGTGATCCCCTGAAGATTTTTACCGAGCCCCTTTCCAGGCTCGTACCCACGCCAATTCAGGATGCTTTCAATCTTGTTATCCCACCACTTGTCTTTGTCTATAGCGTTGACCCTTTCGATATGGTGGTATGTCTCTCCGCCTATTTTCCTTCTGCCTCCAATCATCGGGATGGTCTGGCGACTATATATAGGGTTACTACCATCACCATGAATGATCACCTCTTAGTGGTTCCATTCAAACTTTACCGCCTGATGCAGGGTCGATGCTACGGCTCCAGCAGCGTGGATCCAGGGGCGACCTAACAGCAATTTGTAGGATGTCGGGACGTCTATCACTTGGAAGTCAACGTCGAACCATGTTGGCCCCATTTGCAAGCAAAGGCTGATTTCTCCAATAGTAGATCTCTGGGACCCATCGAAGGCTTTGACATTGATAGCCCCGTCTCTGATCTCGTGTAGGCTTTTCCCCAAAGTTCTGAGAGTTACAAGCGGACAGATGTTGAGGCTTGATCCCCCATCGATCAGAACCCTGGTGATGAAATAATCTTCGCACTGCACGGTGATGTGCAGTGCCTTGTTGTGGCCCAAACCTTCTGGCGGCAATTCGTCTTCATGGAAGGTTATTTTGTGGCTCTCCAACACTTGCCCCACCATGTTTGCCATCTTGCCCTCGGTTATATTGATGGGCACGTAGGCTTCGCTCAGTATCTTCATTAAGGCATTCTTGTGAGCGTCTGAACTTTGCAGAAGAGACATGATAGATATCTGTGCCAGTGTTTTGTTCAACTGTTCAGCGACCGAGTACTCCTTAGCCTGTATTTTCATCCAAAGATCATCGGGTCCTGTCTCAATGGGACGTCCCGGGGCTTGCTTGCCGGACTCAGGTAGGTGCTCTGGGTTGTAGACCCTCCCTGTTCTATTCATACTTGTGCGGCAATTATTTCTCCTGTCTTTGTCTTTCCTTTCCTCCTAGCTTCGGCAATGTAATCCCATGGTATGGCATTTGAGTGGAATGGTGTCATGTCAGTCATTGCCACCGGAATAGGCACCCTTGGTGGTAACACATCAACTTCAAAGGGTGTAGGTGCCTTTGGAACTCTGAATTCAACTTCGATTGGCCCAGACGCCTTTGCAGAAGGAGGTGCTTCAAATTAAAGAGGCATAAACATACTCACTTCATCGTCCGTGGAGGGCTGATTCTGCACAACAATTGGGTTAAGGGTAACTGCCGGCTTCTTTGGTTAATCCTTTTCAGCAATCAAACCTATTGACCCTTTGGGGTCCCAATCATCCTCGATCTCGATCATATAAATGTCTCCACCTTTGTGGTAAGGCGGGGGGTTGTTACGAACATTAGGAGCGGGCTCCTTTGCTATAATGACCTTATTATCGATCAGGGTCTGAATCTTATCTTTCAACGAACGGCACTCGTCAAGGGTGTGTTCTTTCATACCGGAGTGATACGCACAGGTCTTGTTGGGGTTGACCCACTGGGAGAGATTTTCTGGAGCTTTGGCTGGAATAGGAGTGACGTAACCAGGTTGAGTCTCTCATATAGCTGGTCAATTGGTTCTGCGATGGCTATGTATTGTCTGGGAGGTTTACGGTCAAAATTAGGTCTGGGTCTTGGAAAATTTTGACGGGTGGGTGGTGATTGGTAGTGAGAGGGTTGAGCATTATAAGCTTGGTAAACAGGTGCTGGTTGAAACTATCTGGGCGAGGTGGGTTGATATGTGAGAGGTGGAGAGGACTGGTAAACGGGAGGTGGATAGGAGGGTGCAGGCGCTTGGTGATTTGGGATAGGCTGATATGTAATTGGAGGTGATGGGTAAGTGTGGTATTTTGGTGGTGATTTTGGCTCCCTGTGCGATCATCACGGCACTTACATATTTCTTCTTGGGCCCGCCACCAGTTTGTAAATCTTTATTAGTGGCTTGCAATGCTTCAAGATTTGTTACCATACCATTCTTGATGCCCTCTTCGATTCTTTCTCCGATTTTGATGATATCAGAGAACTTTTGACCTCGATCAGCATCAACCTTTCGTAATATTGGGGATCCTGAGCCCGAATGAAGAACCTATTCATTTGCTCTTCTTCCAGGGCTGGCATGACCTTTGAAGCTTCTGACCTCCAACGAGTAGCATACTCATGAAATGTTTCGGCGGGCTTCGTTTTCAAATTCTTTATGTAGAACACATCCGGTGCGTTCTCTGTATTGAAACGAAATCTATCTATAAATTCTGATGCCATGCCTATCCAACTCGTCCATTTCCTGGGGTCCTGACTGATATACCAGGATAGCGCATCTCCCTTCAAGCTCCTCATGAAGAGTTTCATGCAGATTTTCTCGTCTCTTCCAACCCCAACTAACTTGTCGCAATAGGTCCTCAGGTGGACTCTAGGACCTCCGGTTCCATCGAACATTTCGAACTTGGGAGGTTTGTACCCCTCCGAAAGTTCCACATCTGGCTGAGTGCATAAGTCTTCATAGTTCAGCCCCTCAATGCCTTTGCTACCTTCGACACCCTGGACCCGGCTAGTTAATTTCTTGACTTCTGCCGCTAAGTTCCTGATGAGGGAGTCCTTGTCTTCAGACTCAGGTGCATTTGAGATAGGTTGGGCATAGTGGGGCACAGTATCCACGTAAATAGGAGTGTTGTGGAGATGGTCATTTGTGGTGTTCAGTGGCTCGGGGATGAGTAATGGAGCGTTGTTGTATGTGTTGTAGGTTTGGACGTAAGTAGGTTGTATTTATGGTTGCGGGGTGTTTTGTGGAGGTGCGGGATTCTGGGTGTTGACATCATGAGCAGCAAGAGAGAATGATAGGCTTGCCAAGTTCCGAACTTGGTCCAACTCTTCCTGGAATTTCAGCAATTTTTGTTCAAGATGAGTAGCAGTTCCCTTAGCAATTGGGGTACCCTGAGAAGTTTCCTCCCTTTCAATCTCCTTTCTAGCACTTGTGTTTTCCATTTTTCCTTTGTTCTTGTTCCGGATAGGACTCGGAGGAGGAGGAGGTGGAGGGCCCTTGGATCTTGTGGAATATGCCGATGGTGCCAGAATGCACGGACTAATCTTTAGGGAGGGGAATAAAAGAAAAACAAAAAAGGTAACAAGTTAGTGTGGGTTCTGAGGAAAAAGTATTGCAGTATTTAAACACATTGTGCGAGAATATAAATCGTATCCTAATTTTGGTGCCTCGTTGTGCCCGAGGTAGGCCTAGGGACAAATAATTTTGGAGAGCTTATAATGCTAAATGCCTCATTTTATTGATAAAAATAAGACGAATCCAAAACGACGCTAAATAATAGAAAGTAAAAATATCACTAGTGGCCATTGGCCTTATTACATTAAAAATAAAAAGATTCCTAACTACTTGGTCCCAGAAGGACCTTCCCCAGATTCGGCATCTTTGTCTCCCTCGAACAGTTTCACCAGCTCGCGTAGTCCTAGTAGCAAATAAGCTCGGGCCAGATGTCCGCCTGCATTTCCTTTGTAGCCTCTATGATTTTGTCATCAGGCTGGTTCTCTAGAAGTGAAGGCAAATTCCCTAAGTATTTGCGGACGAGCGTCTGATCACTGGAGTGGAGGTCTTTCCACCAATTTAGCAGCCTTGGATAAATGTTGGTTACCATGCCAAATCTGGGGATCTCGTGCCTCATTTTCTGCAAAAGAGAGTGTTAGGCCCTTACCCTACCAAACTCGACTATCTAAACCAATAATTAGCATAGCAAGCATTTAGTTCTCCAATTAAATGCACAGAACATGGAGGTGTCCGTTTGGGTTTCAAGGAAACCCGATGGACTTTGGACAAGGCTATCTTAATGAGTCATTATGCGGACAACATAACTGACTCGGCTAGGTTTGACCATGATGCATGTACAGTTTAACGGAGTAAGGTTTCTATTTTAAAGTGCTAGACTGGTACCCTTGAGCGGACAACTCAAGAGGGAAAAGCACGGAACCATTGACTGCACCGTTGATCGACTGGTTTTACCGCAAATACGCCTTTGCCAAATTTAAAGGGGTGATAGTATTGGAAATGCGCAACCACTCATTATAAGCGTTGCTATAGTATTTGTTTGGCACGAGTGGAATATGATGTTGAAGATGCAATTTACAAGGATGAAACAAATTGACATGTATTTTCACGTTCATACAATAAAGTTTACAATGATTGCTCAGAAATTACAACAGTATTGATGGAAAAGCAATAAATGAAGGTAATTAAAGAAAAAGAAACAAAAGAAACAGGTTAGTTTCAAAATAAAGACATTAAACAAAAGCGATAAAAGAAACAGGTTAGTTTCCCCAGCAGAGTCGCCATGCTGTCGACGCCCCCCTTTTTCCTCGCGGAATCGGGTATGCGACATTTGGGAAGAAAACTCTATTCCTGTTTGGGAGTTGGGTTTTGGATTTTGGAGAGTCGCCACCTAATGATTATAGTGCATTAGGACACTTTAAGAAGAATTAAAGATGAAAACCAGAGTTGGGTAAGGTCTTGAAATTATCCCGAGGGGAAGGTGTTAGGCACCCCTCAAGATCCACTACTGTGGTTCCGGGCCATGCTACAATTGTGACTTTAAATGCAAGCAAATAGGTAAACAAGCAAGCATTGCAAATACGGTAAAACTGTTACAAATAAAAAAATTAAAGATGCTGAAATTTAGAAGATAACAATTTTGCAATTTAAGAAGAGATACGCAATTAGGGGAGAGATCAAATAATGATGCAAATAACATAGGGAAATAAACAGAAACGGAAGTTCGAAAAAGGTTTTGGGCAACTTTTGAAAAATCTAAAAATAAAAAACTAATAAAGAGGGAGGGGGTCCTAGGTTTATACATTACATGGATCATTCGCACAACATCGGTACCTGATTGTACGCATAGTGTTATCGTGTAATCATCATCTCCATGTCTACCCTTCCCACCCCGTTAAGGTATTAAAGCGCAGAACGTTATCGTTTACTTACTGCATGCTATTACCCGTCCCAATCCTATCAGTCCCGGGTGTATTAGGACTTCTAATCCTAAAAGGGAAAGAAAGGGATGGGGGCCTTTATGGAGCTTAAAGGATAAAATTCTACTCGACATTCAAAACAAGTAGCATGTAAGAGGGGAGAACAAACAATCATAAATGGCTCAAATTAACCCCAGAAATCGAACAATCATTTAGTTTAGCATGCCTTAATAAATACTGGTTTGGTCTTAGATTAAATTTAAGCAGCGAACGGACTAGTTCAACACATGTGTTTTAGGCAGAAAGTATGCATTAGGCAACTCGGATACAGTTGTCAGGTATTAAGGTATTCAACACGAGTTATTTAGAAGAGTAATAATTTCAGAAGATAGGCTAATGCAGAAGAGTTTTTGGAAGAAAGAACAGACTGCAGATTTAGCTTAGAAATAAAGAATTTCTAAGCTATAAAACACAAAAATAATTGTAAAGAATTTCGGAGAAAAAGACAAAACTATCTGAGGAAAAGAGTAAGCTGCAGAACTGTTTTAAAAGACGAGTTCAGGAAGATAGAATTTAGTAGGAAAACGCTTAGGCGGAATATTAGAAAAGAAATAGTTTCAGAAAAGATGCAGATTTGAAGAACTCAACTTTTAGGACAAATGTACACTGATTCGAGAGAGTTTTATCAGAAAAATTAAGGCTTTTGAAATCATTACTGAATTAAGGCATTAAGGACCAGTTAACAGATTATTATCAGACGAATTTGATGCGAAATCATATAGGCATGATATCTACATTTGATTTTTCAGAACCTGTTAAAGAATTTATGAAGAGGTGACTGTTTTAATTAATCCTACAGTTTACCTAATGAATATGCATTCCCTATAGATATGATATCTATACATGAATTTTTAGAAAAGCTTAGAATTCCTATATGCAGGATCTCTACATGCGTTAGTTACAGAATATAAGCGTTAAATCCTATATGCATGCTTTCCATGTGATTTGCAGTATAGTTAAACATTAAACCCTATAGGCAGGATTTCTAGGTGACTTGCAGTATAATTAAACATTAAACCTTATAGGCATGGTATCTATGTGATTGAATCAGAGATGTTAAACAGACCTATAGGCAGGATTTCTAAAAAAATAGAGTCCTAAAGCATGATATCTACCCTTATTGATGCAAGAAAGTAAAACCCCTCCCACACCCTTTTACTATATTCCCCGAGTTTTTTTTCTACACAAATTATTATAGACCAGAAAATAGCTATAAAAATACATCAAAAGCCAACAACTAGATCCGAGCAGCCTAATTCAATCCTAAAATCCAATAACATGTGTTTAACCAACTTCGGGATCCAGATTTCCAAAGCCTTCTCATTATCCAGGATGTTTTAAAGTTCCGAGGAATCTCAGGGATCCCCGGCATTGCTTACACCCCAGATACCATTAGAATTAGGAACAGTGCAGCGTGGAAAAGCCAGCTCTCAGGCATCCAAGTTTAGAGGGAGCTCAAGGGTCCCAAAGCATGGCTTACAAGAGAGGGGCAGACCGTATTGCTAAGAGTAAGTGTAAAGTGAAAGGGAATTAGGGAGGTGGTGGTCATACCTAGCAACAAGGTAGGCTGGCATACCCCTGACCACTTGTTTGGTTGAACAAGTTATGAGCAGACCTTTTGAAGGTTAGACTAAAATCTGGATAGTGATTAGGACATTATCAGACTCAAATCCAGGGCTCAGACACATATATGGGAAAAGGAATGGGAATTGATTGAGTTTGGGATTCAAAGAATCCAGTTCAAGATCATAGACAGTAATATTGGAGTGTTGTTATGCCCTGAACCACAACTCACACACAAAGGGTAAAGGGTAAGGGAATTCATAAAGTACCAAATTCATGCCTAACAACTGATTTAAATACATAATTTAAATATTGAACTATAAAGGAAAGGGAGGAGCATGTGACAATATGCTAGAAACAAATGGGCAGAATTAAACACATTGTTGTTGAGGCATGTAAACTAATTGAGACATACCAGTATAGAAGCAAAAGTGTGCAGAAGAAAGCAAACACAGTCCACATCAGTGCAAGTATCAGAAATAGAGAGAGTATAAGTGAAGGTGAATTGTGAACTCAAATTGTTCTGTGTTCGTCTGTGTTCAAAGAGAAGGGGGAAGTATTTATAGTGTAAAAACAGGCGGAAAATAAGGTAAGGATTGCAGTTTAGCAATAATTAGGGGAACAAGTGTCAATCAAATCAGTATCAAAGACTTCCTTTAATTAAGGAATTAAAACTAAACGGTAACATGCAAGTGCTAAATAAGGAAAGAAATCACATAGATTGAATATGACTAATAAGGAAGTATTTCAAGCATAGTACATGTGCGTAGCAGGTAATAGAGGCTAGGTTCATCAGACTCTAATTAAGGAAAGGTCTATAAGAACCCAATACCAATATAATCAAGGTAAGGGAATCAATCAACTTGAGTAGGAAAGGCAGGGGTCGATATTTCAAGGCAAGCATTCAAATAGGTCTGGGAAGCAGGGAAATCAGTACAATAAGGAAAGAATCAATCACAATAGTGCAATCAGAATCACACAAAGAGATTTGAAGTCAGCCCATAATTAAGGTCTATTTTGAGAGGAAAATTTAACATATAAAGGAATGCATAGCCTTAGGCATGTGAGGCTAAGTTGTGGCAAAATAATAGCGTGTAGCTGTAACTAAAAGGCATGATAGTAAAGTTTCAGTGCTTAACAATAGAGAAAAGATTCAGAAGCATGCAAATAACTCATAACCAAAAAATAGTCAAGAGAATGGAAGCACACTGCAATTTCAACGAACGAGTTGCACAGACAAAAATAGATTGAATAGTCCCCAAAGAAACTAGGGTTTTTGAGAATCAAACGAGTTTAGAGGAGATGAGCAGTCAAACAAACAAAACAGGTTTAGAATCCCGGATAAGCCCCAAAATTAGGGTTTTCACTCATGCTAAATCAGATATAGGAGAGGGTAAATCAAGTGAATAACAAACAGAAACTCAAACAAGATCCCAAAATTAGGGCCTTTATCATGCTAATTCAGATAAAAATAAGGTGAATCAAACCCCCACTAACAAACAGACCAGGAAACTCAAAAAAAATCCCCAAGAAAATTAGGCTTTTCACCATGCGAGTTCAGATAGAAGATAATACAAACAGAGACAGTAAAAACATGTCGAGATTCAGAGAAGAGATGTTCGAGATAAAATAACATGAAACCCTAGTTGAGGAAAATAGAGTTTCTGAAAGCAAACATTAAAGAATCTTTGAGAAAAGCTCATAGAAGGTTCACACACACATAGATCCAGAACAGATCTAAAATAAATCAAAGGAACCTCAGAGATTAGGGTTTCGTAAGAAAAACCAAGAGACGAGATAGGCTTTGGAAACCATTGATCTGAGCAGAGAAGTCGAAGATCGAACTCGAATGGCCATGGCTGGCCGGACAGAGATTGAAGATGACCGAAGAAAAGCCATCGAATAAAGCTTGGCCGATACTTTTTTAAGATATGGTCATAGAACCTTAGAGATGAGACCATAGAAGCCATGGGAGGCCGGTGTAGGGCTCCGATGAGTCTGGGGAGCCATGGATTAGGGTTTCGATGGGAGGCGGCGGCTAGGGTTTTGAGAGAGCTCGAGAGACGAGAGCTTTTGAGGGTGGCAGATTGGGAAAATAAGATAGGGTTAGGCGGTTGTGTGAAATTAAAAAGGTAAGAAGTAACGGTGGTCGTTGATCTAAATGATCAACGGCCGAGATTTAAAAGGGATATGGGTTGGGTCGATTCAATATGTACTGGGTCGAGTAGGCATGTTAATTGGGCTGGGTAATTGGATTTCAAATTGGGGCTGAAATGGGGTGCCAAATTGGCTAAAATTGAAATGCAATAAGGCCAAATCGTAAATAGCCAATTTTTCCTTTTTAATTTTGTAAAAATAGTAATATTGATTTTAAAAACAAATTAAATATACTGGGTAAATAAGTATTATATGAATATTAATTAAAAATGCTGGGATTAATTTTATAAACATAAAATGTCATAAATTACAAGATAGGCTATAATTGCAATTATATGCAATTTAGCTTTAAAATACCAAACAAATTTATAAAAAGTATGCGAAAATTACTTTAATTATATTTAGGTGTAAATGTGAAAATAAAATGAATTATTCACCAGAAATAATAATTTTGGGAATAATTATTGGATTTTATTGTGTAAAATAGGCAATAAATTGGTTTAAATAATTATTAAAAATGTCCAAACTCTTGGATGTGCTTATATATGCACCAATATGCTATTTTGGAAATATTTGGGTATAAAAATACTTAGTGAAAAATTGGGTATCAACAACTATTAGTCTAATGTACAGGTTATAACAATAAGCATCTTTTAACTAAAAGCCTCGTGACTATTTCGACGAGGTAAGACAAGATACTTACCAGTACATGGGGTCGGTTGTACTGATACTATACTTCTGTATATTGCGTACAGATTTTTGGAGCGGAGCCGCTAGTGATGTCGGGTGCTGACTCTGAACATGTTCGTGCTTTCCGGATATAGCTGTCACTTGTCCTTGGTAGCTTAGGTTTTGCTAATCTGCTTATGTAACTTTCAAACAGAACGTGTAATTATTTGTATTAGTTCTGCACATTCTAAGTCTTAGAAGCTCATGAGTCGTACTACCAGTTCTTGGGTAAATTTGTAAATGTTTAGTTATCTATTCTCTATTTACTTATAATGCTGGCTGAGTTGCATTTTCTGTTAGTTGGCTTACCTAGCGGGCGAGTTAGGTGTCATTATATATATATATATATATATATATATATATATATATATATTAAAGTCTTTCCGTGAGTTATAAAATAAAAAGCATAAATTGTGAGGATAGTGAATATTGATTATATATCATTAACTCAATAAAAGAAGAAATTGTAAAATAGAACTGCTCATTCATTAGTTATTATCCTATTGTGATTGTATGAGGCTTTCTGTAGGAATATTTTATGAAAATTATAGTTATTAATGTGACCTACTAAAAATGAATAAGTAACATAAAAATACTTTTATCATGATTTTTAAAATTTATGAAGTAACATAAATTGAAAAAATGACGCTTTTAGTCTTCAAGAAATTTTGGAATAATGTGGTTGGCCTTAAGATTCTTAAAAAAATGGTAAGTGACAACATAAAACCTAAAAAGACTAATAATGAGTTAATATTATTCAAAAGAAGTAACTAAAATTTTATAAAATAAAATGAGTTGTCACTCGTTAGAATATTTTTTTGTCTTCACTTGTTCCATCTTTATTGCTTTAAGTTTACTCTTAGCCAATTTAAAGTTACTATACTATAAGTGATTTAACTTTATTTTTATATCTTAAGAGTTTTGTCTACTTAAAAATAATTTATTGTACGAAGATTAGTTTTAAAATAATTGAATTGGATCTTCTGCTATAGCTAATTGTAAAACGTAAACAATTTTCCTTAATTCTAAAGAAAATAGTATTTTTCTGCAAATTCTTAGTATTGTTTCATTATGAGTTTCAATTATGTAATAAAAATTATATTCTTAAACGGAAAAAATTATCTGACATTTCACTTTGGATCTTTATAATTGAAAATCATTAGTATTATTAATTATTGCTAATCACCTCTATCTCTTCTAAGTTTGTTAATTATTTGTTCTAATTTTTGAGTATTTTTTGAAATATTATAAAAATAAAAAATAAATAATAAATAATATTATTTGAGTAAGAAATAATTCAACTATAATAGTATAGAAATCCAAATAACAATTAAAAATTCATCATTAATTGACACCGTGTCGTTTAGCTATTTATCATTCTATATTGTACTTATTTGGATTTCAAATAGTAATTGATTTAGATATAATGAAAATAGCGCATTCACAATTCCTTCCACGTTCTTTAATTTCAAGAGTATTTTCACAAGTAATACATTCAACATGCATCAAGTTCGTTATTATGGCAATTATGTTTTTCCTAATTTTAAAATACTAAACGTTAGAAATACTAACATGGAAGGTAATATAGTAATGTAAGGAAAATTCTTAATTATTTTGAAGTCCTAAAGATTATTAATACTTACGCAATTTAAATAAAAAAAGATTTAATAATCAAAAGTTTAGCTGATTTAAGATACTAAATAGTAAGTTAATAATTAAATGGCTATTTTATCCAATGTGAAATAAGTTTTAAAGGTAAAAAAGAGGAATAATATGCAACAAGTTCAGTAATGAAACAGTAACCAAAATCTCCCAAACTATATTAATATGAACTTAGCTCAAAATTACAATTGCTGATAATCCAATTGCGACTGAAAGCAGAAAAATTACAGTAGAAGTACTGGAAATAGATAACTAAAGAAGGAGACGAGGAACTAGAAGAAAAGAGGGAGAAAACATAGAAAACTCATATCACTATTGGTCTAACTCCTTAATGCCCTTTTGCATGTTGCTTTATACTCTTTTTGCCTAACCAACTTTGTCCTTATTCACGTGACCATCACCTTTCCAAACGTAATCTCCATGTCTTTTTGGAGGAATAATCTTCGTGTTTTTTTATAGATATAGTTAGACTTACGCATTGCGCGTGTATCCCATATTAATAAGTATAGTACTTTAGAAAATCATATAAATGTTATTACATTAAGTATACCTAACGTGCAATTACTAAATGTCATTTCGAAAATATTTCTAAAATTTAATATTAAGTTAGAGTAAAATTATTGTGAATTATGTTATAATTTTTATCTAATTATAATTTTTCAAATGGGTACCTATATTTTGGTATATAAATTTTATAGAAAAAGTATTTGCTTAAAGGGTATACTTTTACATTTTCACCCCGTTCGAGTAGACTTTTAATGGCCCGTTCCTCTCAAAAATTGCTAACTATAGTTGTTTCATCATTGATATCATGTGATATTTATTTCACTCTAAATAAAAATAACTTGATCATCGGTATAAAAACTCTGACCAAGCATTAGCAGAGCGTCTCTTTTCGTTTAGTCTATTGAATGTTCCCAGTTGCCACGTTCATGGCAAATCTGTTGTCATAACTACGACATGAATAATTTTTAAATTATAAATATCTGGAATCTTAAGAATTCATTATTGTTTTTTTAGGTATCAGCTATGATAATTTTTGTGGTCTAACATCTCATCTCTCTACAGGCAAAGGCATATTATTGGACTGATTCTTGAGAAGTAGTGCAAGTGTCACGACCCAAGTTCTCCCTTCGTGAACTGCCGTGACGACACCTAGTCTTTACGACTAGGTAAGCCTAACAATTTGTGGAAAATGAAATAAAGATACCAAAGTAACAATTTACAGGTAGTCTAATAAAGGAGTTTAAAATGCCGCTCAGCATATAAAATAATAACACTCTCAAACTGAACATAGCACTCCCAAAACCTGGAATCTCATGAATCACAAGCTAAAGAAGTACATAGTGTTCTAACTCCAGAAGTCTAAACGAAGGTAAATACAAGAAGTCTATAACTGAAGGGAGAATAGAGAGGTACTTCTAGCTCTGCAGACGCGGCAGATATACCTCGAAATCTCTAGATAGCCTGGCCTCACGAATAGTATGGCTGAGCAAAAGAACCTGGATCTGCACACGAAAAATATGTGCAGGAAAGGGCATGAGTACACCACAGCGGTACCTAGTAAGTGTCAAGCCTAATCTCAGTCGAGTAGTGATGAGATCAGGTTAGGGCCCTACTGGTACATATATAACAAGGTAAAACAATATGAAATATGGCAGTATAGTTAAATACTAACAGTCAACGAAAAATGGAAATCACGGGAAGAAATAACTCATTACACAGAGATAGCAACAGGAGATCTCCTAGGATAACGTCCCGTAGTTCCAAATGTAAATGTACAGAGGATCTCCCGGGATACCGTCCCGTAATCAAAAATGTAAATGTGCAGGGGGAGATGTGACGACCCGACGGTCATCTCATAAGTTACCGCTCTATTTTCCCTATTTCTGCTTCTATTTGCTTTAATTATCGATTTTATATGTGATCGGCTTGGTTGGCTCGGGTTCGGAAAGGTCTTGAGAAGGTTTGAGACACTTAGTCTCTTTTAAGAAGGCTTAAGTTGGAAAAGTCAACCGAATGTTGACTTATGTATTAGAGAGCTCGGATGTGAGTTTCGATGTTTCGGATAGCTTCGGGAGATGATTTGGGAATCGTGATCGAAATGTGTTTTGGATGTCCGGAGTAGATTTAGGCTTGAATTGGCAAAATCGAGTTTTTCGCGTTCTCCGGTTGATAGGTGAGATTTTGATATAGGGGTCGGAATAGAATCCCGAAAGTTGCAGTAGCTCCGTTATGGTATTTAGGATGTGTTCAAAATTTCAGGTCATTTGGATGTAGTTTGGTTGTTTTTTTTTATCAAAAGCGAAATGCGGAAGAATTTAGAACCTTAAGCCTGAATTCGATGAGTTTTTGTTATTTTGATGTTGTTTGAGGTATTTTGAAGATTGGTACAAGTGTGAATAAGGTTATGGGATATGTTTGTACTTTTGGTTGAGATCTCGGGGGCCTCGGGGTGATTTCGGATGGTTGACAGGGAGTTTGAGGAATTGTTGCAGCTGCAGATTGTGCTGCTTCTGGTATTTCTGTAACTGCGGATTGGGGACCGCAGGTGCGACACCGCGTGTGCGGGAAAGCGGTCGCAGAAGCGGAAGCTAGGAAGATGGCAGGAATTGCAGATGCGATTGTGGGACTGCACCTGCGAATGCGCAGATGTGGAGTATTGATCGCAGATTTGGAGTGGACCATTTAAGTGATTTCCGTAGAAGCGGTTCATTGGCCACAAATGCGGTACCGCAGATGCGAAAATGCTTGAGGTCAAAATGTTATATTTTCTCCTTCGCGATTTTCAGAGGGTTTCACTACTTTTAAACACGAATTTTGGAGCTTTGGGCCATTTTGAAGAGAGAGACATCATTGAGGTAAGGTTTTGGGTTATATGTGATCGGGTTGGTTGGCTCGGGTTTGGAAAGGTCTTGAGAAGGTTTGAGACACTTAGTCTCTTTTAAGAAGGCTTAAGTTGGAAAAGTCAACCGGATATTGACTTATGTGTTAGAGGGCACGGATATGAGTTCTGATGGTTCAGATAGCTTCGGGAGATTATTTGGGACTTTGAAGCGTGATCGAAATATGTTTTGGGGTCCGGAGTAGATTTAGGCTTGAATTGGCGAAATTGAGTTTTTGACGTTCTCCGGTTGATAGGTGAGATTTTTATATAGGGGTTGAAATGGAATTATGGAAGTTTTAGTAGCTCCGTTACGGCATTTGGGATGTGTGTGCAAAATTTCAGGTCATTTGGACGTGGTTTGGTTGGGTTTTAGATCAAAAGCGGAATGCAGAAGAATTTAGAACCTTAGGCTTGAATTCGATGAGTTTTGGTGATTTTGATGTTGTTTGAGGTGTTTTGAAGATTGGTACAAGTTTGAATAAGGTTATGGGATATGTTTGTACTTTTGGTTGAGGTCCCGGGGGCCTCGAGGTGATTTCGGATGGGTGAAGGGGAGTTTGAGGAATTGTTGCAGCTGTAGATTATGCTGCTTCTAGTATTTCTGCACCTGCATACTGGGGACCATAGGTGCGACGCCACATGTGCGAGAAAGCGGTCGCAGAAGCGGAAGTTGGAAAGATGGCAGGAATCGCAGATGCGATTGTGGGACCGCACCTGCGAAGGCGCAGGTGCGGAGTGTTGATCGCAAATGCAGAGTGGACCGTTTAAGTGATTTCCGCAGAAGCGGTTCATTAGCCGCAAATGCGTTACCGCAAATACGGTTGAAGTACCGCAGATGCGGAAATGCCTGGGGTTAGAATGTTATATTTTCTCCTTCGCGATTTTTAAAGGGTTTCACTAGTTTTAAACACGAATTTTGGAGCTTTGGGCGATTTTGAAGAGAACTCAGGGAGACATCATTGAGGTAAGGTTTTGGGTTATATGTGATCGGGTTGGTTGGCTCGGGTCGAAAAGGTCTTGAGAAGGTATGAGACACTTAGTCTCTTTTAAGAAGGCTTAAGTTGGAAAAGTCAACCGGATGTTGATTTAAGTTTTAGAGGGCTCAGGTGTGAGTTTCGATGGTTCGGATAGCTTCGGGAGATGATTTGGGACTTAGGAGAGTGATCGAAATGTGTTTTGGAGGTCCGGAGTAGATTTAGGCTTGAATTGGCGAAATCGAGTTTTTGGCGTTCTCCGATTGATAGGTGATATTTTTATATAGGGGTCGGAATGGAATTTCAGAAGTTTAGTAGCTCCTTTATGGCATTTGGGATGTGTGTTTAAGATTTCAGGTCATTTGGACGTGGTTTGGTTGGGTTTTTTATCACAAGCAGAATGCGGAAGAATTTAGAACCTTAGGCTTGAATTCGATGAGTTTTGGTGATTTTGATGTTGTTTGAGGTGTTTTGAAGATTGGTAGAAGTTTGAATAAGGTTATGGGATATGTTTGTGCTTTTGGTTGAGGTCCCGAGGGCTTCGGGGTGATTTCGGATGGTTGATGGGGAGTTTGAGGCATTATTGGAGCTGCTTATTGTGTTGCTTCTGGTATTTCCGCACCTGCGGATTGGGGACCGCATGTGCGACGCTGCATGTGTGGGAAAGCGCTCACAGAAGCGGAAGTTGGGAAGATGACAGGAACCGCAGATGCGGTTGTGGGACCGCACCTGCGAAAGCGCAGGTACGGAGTGTTGATCGCAGATGCGGAGTGGACCGTTTAAGTGATTTTCGCATAAGCGATTCATTGGCCGTAAATGCGGTACCGCAAATGCGGTTGAAGTACTGCAGATGCGGAAATGCCTCGGGTCAAAATGTTATATTTTCTTCTTCGCGATTTTCAGAGGGTTTCACTACTTTTAAACACAAATTTAGGTGCTTTGGGCGATTTTGAAGAGAGAACTCAAGATGACATCATTGAGGTATGGTTTTGGGTTATGAAAACTCGTTTTTATGGTGCTAATTCATGTGTTAGAGCTGTCATTAAGAGTCAAATTTGAGAAACCAGGGCATAGAAACTTAGACCTTTGAATGAGGATTTGAAGGACCATTTGTGGTCGGATTTCGGAACTTTTGATATGTATGAACTCGTGGGGAGATAAGGAATATAAAGATGTAAAATTTATCAAATTTCAAGACGTGGGCCCGGGGGCTGGTTTTGGTAAATTCAGGAATTTTGATGTTTTTCGAATATTTTCGAGTGGGCTTTGTCCCTTTAGCATAATTTAATGGTTGCATTCTAATTTTGGTAGATTCGGAGCATCCGGAGATCGATTCGAAGGGCAAAGGCATTGCGAGCTAGATTTTAGGACTGATTGAGGTGAGTAATGATCTTAAATATTGTCCTGATGGTGTGAAACCCCGGAATTTCACAGCGTTCGGCTATGTTGAGGTGAGACACACGCTAGATGACGAACGTGGGGTCGTGCACCGTTAGGGATTGTGACTTAGTCCATCCCGAATGACTATTTTACTGCGTATTTGACAATTAATTGTCTGATATTATTATATGTTGGGCTAAATGTCATATGTGGGCTTCGTGCCAACTGTTTGAACCCTTAGGGGAGTTTAAATGATATTTTTCCTCACTATTTGATTTCATCATGGTGCTCAGTCATGTTATTTTCAAAACTCGGCCATATTATTCCATTTTAAACACATTAATTGATATTTTTAAAGATATTTTTTGCTGAACTTCATGTTTTACTGATGCCCGAGGGGCTTATGAGATTCTGACTCAGTAAGACCGAGGGCTTGTATTGTGAGGATATTTTTGGGTCGGGTTGCAAGAGGCAACAATGATACACCGATTATGACAATGAGGCCGAGGGCCTGGGATTTGTACGCCACGGGGTGGCTTGAGATTTGATATGAGGCCGAGAGCCTATTTATGATGCCACGAGATAGCTTGGTATTGCGTTTGGGCCATAAGGGGCCCCTCCCGGAGTCTGTACACCCAGTGAGCGCGGATACCCATTGTGATATGAGATATAGCCCGAGGGGCTGGTATTGTTCTGTGATATTGCCTGAGGGGCTAATTCTGTTGTTATTGTGCCCGAGGGGAAATTCTTATGTGTTTACCTTTTCTATTTGTTTTTCCTATATACCGTTTACCTGTTAAAAGGTGTTTATGAGATTTCACTTCTTAATTATATTTACTGCGTTTGTTATGCCTCTTATAGCTTAATGTTATTTTTAACGTGATTTTATGTCGCTCAGTCTTCATTTATTTTTATTACTCATCGAGTTGGAGTACTCACTTTACTTCCTGTACCCCTGTGTGCAGATTCGGGCGCTACAGGTACCGCACCTGAGGGTTCATAGTTCCAGCAGATCTTCGGAGATTTATTAGGTAGTTGCTTGGCGATTCGCAGCCCGGTGCATTCTCCCTCTATCATAGTTTCTTTTTGCTTCAGTTATGTAGTAGTGGAATAGACTTCATGCGTCGAGTATTATTTTAGATGTTCATGACTAGTGACACCCCGATGTCGAGCTGTGTTGGTTTTTATTTTCGCAAATTATACTGTTAAATGTTTTTTTTTGGGATTTTTTTCTGATTAAGGACTTAGTAGTTATTATTTTAATTGTTTAAAGTGATTTGGAAGTGTGTCGGCTGGTCTTGTCTTCACGAGAGGCGCTATCACAACCGAGTTGGGTATAGGGTCGTGACAGGATCTCCCGGGATACCGTCCCCTAGTCCCAAACATAAATGTGTAGGGAGATCTCCGGGAATATTGTTCCGTAGTCCCAAAGTAAACATGCAGGGTGATCTCCCGAAAAATCGTTCTGTAGTCCCAAAGTAAAAACACAACCAAATCAATATACACACAGTCTCAGCTAGAAAGTCTATAGTTCTATTCGAGTTCGTATCAAAGAAATAGGTAATTCCTACCCTAAACATGCTGCATAGAATCCAAGTAAGCAGTTAAAACAGATAAGACAATTAAGGCACATAAGTATGCTTTCCTAAGCTAAGCATGAAGATACATGAACTAGTATTTCTCAATTCAAGCAAAAAATAGATATTTACTTAATAAAACGGGATTTTCAACAATTAGCACGTGTACGCACTCGTCACCTCACGTACACGACATTCATATAACAACTATACCAAAATCCTAAAGGGAGTTCCCCCACACAAGGTTAGGCAAGCCACTTACCTCGAACCAAGCTCAAAATCAACCCGATATCACGCTCTTGCCACGAGTATCCAACTCCGAGTGGCCAAAATCTAATCAAATCAATTGCATAACGTAAATATAGCTACAAGCAGCGAATTTATCTAATGAATTTAAATCTACGGTGATAAAATAGGAAAACGCCCAAAAATCCTTCCTGGGCTCACGTCTCGGAATCATTTAAAAGTTACAAATTTAGAACACCCACTCACTCACGAGATCACTCGTCTAAAAATTATTCAATTCCGACACTTAAAACCCGATCAAAACCCAAATATTTGATTGGGGAACTTTTCCCCCAAATCCCCATTTTTTCACTCAAATTCGTTGATTAGATGGTGGAAATTACAAAAGATAGATGAAATATAAATGAAATAGGGTTAGGAATTATTTCCTAGATTTCCTCTTCAAAATCCTCACAAAATTGCCTTCTCCCAAGCTCCAAAAGTCCAATATCGAAAATGGGATAAAACCCTCGGCATGCCCCTTTTTCTGCCAGAGATCCCGCTTTTACGAGGAGTCCACCGCATCTACGGTCGCGCACCTGCGGAAAAACCATCGCAGGTGTGCAAATCACTTATTCGGGCTAGGGCCGCATCTGCGGTCCCGTGGCTGCATCTGTGGTTCCTGATGCACAAGTTGAATTCCGCTTATGCGGTTTACTCATCCACTTCTGCAGCACCGCTCCTGCGGTCCGAAATCCGCAGGTGCAAAAACAACGGGTTCAGCACTTCAGAAATTGTCCAAGTCCAAATTCTCATCTGTTAAGCATGCAAAACTCACCAAAGGCCCCTGAGACCTCAACCAAACATACCAACCAATCCTAAAACATCATACGAACTTAGTCAAGCCCTCAAATCACATCGACCAATGCTAAACTACGAATCACCTTCCAATCCAAACTTAAAGAACTTGAAATTCCAAAATTCTACAACCGATGCCGAAACCAACCAAACCATGTTCGATTGACCCCAAATTTTTCACACAAGTCAAATTCAACACTACGGACCTACGCCAACTTCCGAAATAGGATTCTGACCCCGATATAAAAAATTTCACTACTAAATAAGCTACGGACCTCAAAAATACGATCCGGACATGCCCCTAAGCCCGAAATCAGCCAACGAAATCGACGGAAATCCATTCTAGAGTCGTCTTCACATTGTTCTGACTACAGTTCAGATTCTTGATCTTAAGCTCACATTTAGGGACTAAGTGTCCTAAAACACTCCGAAACTCAAGGTGAACCATCCCAGCAAATGACAATAATAGAAATAGACACGGGGAAAGCAGTTAAAAAGGGATTGGGGCGTTAATTCTCAGAACGAGCAGCCGGGTCGTTACATCTTCCCCCTCTTAAAACATTCGTTCATCCTCGAACATGCATAGATACATACTTGAAGTGGTGAAATGATGAGGGTAATGGCTACGCATATCCTGCTCGGTTCCCAAGTCGCCTCCTCGACCGGCTGACCCCGCCACCGAACCTTTACTGATGCAATGCTCTTTGACCTTAGCTTTCGAACCTGCCTGTCCAATATAGCCACTAGCTCCTCAACATAAGATAGATCCTTGTCCAATTGGATTGAACTGAAATCTAACATGTGAGATGGATCGCCGTGATTCCTCTAAAGTATCGAAACATGAAATACCGGATAAACTCCTGCCAAGCTAGGAGGTAAGGCCAGCTCATAAGCTACCTCCCAACTCATCGCAACACCTCAAAGGGGCTGATAAACATTGGGATCAACTTGCCCTTCTTCCCAAATCTCATAACGCCCTTCATAGGCGAAACCCGAAGCAGGACCCTCTCTCCAACCATAAATAAAACATCGCCAACTTTCGGCCCGCATAACTCTTTTGTCTGACTGGGTTATGCGAAGTCTATCCTGAATCACTTTAACCTTCTCCAAAATGTCCTGAACCAAGTCTGTGCGCAATAATCTAGCCTCGCTAGGCTCGAACCAACCCATCGGGATCTACACCACCTGCCATACAAAGATTTATATGGTGCATCTAAATATTGGAGTGATAACTGTTGTTGTAGGCAAACTCCACAAGTGGCAAGAACTGATCGCAAGAATCTCCAAACTCCATCACACACGCACGGAGCATATCCTCAAGAATTTGAATAGTGCGCTCGGATTATCTATCCGTTTGGGGATGAAATGTTGTGCTCAACTCCACCTGAGTACCCAACTCATGTTGTACGGCTCTCCAGAATTGTGATGTGAACTGAGTACCTTTATCTGAAATGATGGAAACTGGAATACCATGTAGACGAATAATCTCCCAGATATAAATCTATGCCAACTGCTCCAAAGAATAGGTAGTACACACGGGAATGAAGTGCGCGGACTTGGTCAGCCAATCCACAATCACCTAAATGACATCGAACTTCCTTAAAGTACGTGGGAGTCCAAATACGAAGTCCATGGTGATCCGCTCCCACTTCCACTCCGGAATCTCTATTTGATGAAGCAAGCTACCCGGTATCTGATGCCCATACTTTACCTGCTAATAATTGAGGCATCGAGTTACAAACCCAACTATATCTTTCTTCATCCTCCTCCACCAATAGTATGCCTCAAATCCTAGTACATCTTCGCGGCACCTGGATGGATGGAATACCACGAACTGTGGGCCTTCTCCAAAATCAACTTCCGGAGTCCATCAACATTGGGTACACATATTCGACCCTGCATCCTCAATACCCCGTCATCACCAATGGTCACATCTTTGGCATCATCATGCAGAACCTTGTCCTTAAGGACAAGCAAATGAGGGTCATCATACTGATGCTCCCTGATACTATCAAACAAGAAAGAACGAGAAACCACACAAGCTAGGACCTGACTGGGCTCCGAAATATCCAATCTCACAAACTGGCAGGCTAAGGCCTGGACATCCATCGTCATAGGCCTCTGCTACTGGTAGATAAGCCAAAACTCCCCAAACTCTCCGCCCGGTGACTCAAAGCATCGACTAACACATTAGCCTTCCCTGGGTGGTACAATATAGTGATATCATAATCCTTAACCAGCTCTAACCACCTCTTCTGACGCAAATTAAGGTCCTTCTGCTTGAACATATTCTGCAAACTCCGATGATCAGTATAGATCTCACAAGGAACACCGTACAAATAATGATGCCAGATCTTCAATGCGTAAACAATAGAAGCTAACTCAAGATCATGGATAGGATAATTCTTCTCAAGCACCTTCAGCTATTTGGACGCGTAGGAAATCACCCTACCGTCCTGCATCAATACCGCTCCAAGGCCAATCCTCGAGGCATCACAATAGACAGTATAAGACCCCAAAACTATAAGCAATATCAGTACTGGCGCTGAAGTCAAAGCTGTCATGAGCTTATGAAAGCTCTCCTCACACTCTTTCGTCCACCTGAACGGAGCACCTTTTGGGTCAGCCTGGTCATAGGTGCTGCAATAGATGAAAATCCCTCAACATATTAACGATAATAACCCGCCAAGCCAAGAAAACTACGGATCTCTGTAGCTGAGGATGATCTGGGCCAACTCTGCACTGCTTCCACTTTCTTCAAATCCATCTTGATCTCTTCACTTGATACTACGTGACCCAAGAATGCCATAGAATCTAACCAGAACTCACATTCGAGAACTTTGCATATAATTTCTTTTCCCTCAAGGTCTGAAGCACTGTCCTCAGGTGCTGCTCATGATCTTCCCGACTCTGAGAGTACACTAGAATGTCATCAATACAGACAATGATGAACGAGTAAAGATATGAATAGAATATAATGTGCATCAAATGCATAAATACTGTTGGGGCATTGGTCAACCCAAATGACATAACGAGGAACTCGTAATGTCCATACCGAGTCTTGAAGGCAGTCTTCGGGATACCTGGCTCCTGAATCTTCAACTGATGATAACCTGAATACAAGTCAATCTTAGAAAACACTGGAGCACCCTATAACTGATCAAATAGGTCATCAATACGAGGCAAAGGGTATTGGTTCTTCACTGTAACTTTGTTCAATTGGCGATAATCTATGCACATATACATAGAACCATCATTTTCCTTCACAAACAAGACAGGAGCACCCTAAGGTGACACACTAGGCTGAATAAAGCCCTTATCAAGTGATTCCTATAACTGTTCCTTCAAATCCTTCAACTCAGGAGGAGCCATACGATAAGGAAGAATAGAAAGGGGCTGAGTGCCCGGCAATAAATCAATGCCAAAATCAATATCTGTATTGGGTGGCATGCCTAGAAGATCAGCTTGAAACACATCAGAGAAATCCCGCACTACTAAGACTGAATCAACTATATGGGTATCGATACTGACATCTCTTACATAAGCTAAATACGCGTCACACTCTTCTCAACCATCTACTGAGCTTTAAGAAAAGAGATAAATCTACTGGGAGTGTAAATTTATAGTACCCCTCCACTCTAATTGCGGTACACCTGGCATAGGTAGCGTCGCGGTCTTGGCGTTACAATCAAGAATAATATAATGGGGCGAAAACCAGTCCATGCCCAAGATAACATCAAAATCTACCATGTTGAGTAATAATAAATCGACTCTTATCTCAAAACCACTAAGAGCAATCAAACATAACCGATAAACGTGGTCCACAATAAGAGAATCTCCAACAGGAGTAGAAACATAAACATGGGAATTCAAAGAATCCTGAGATATGCTGAAATACAGGGAAAAACAAGAGGACACATAAGAATAAGTGGAGCATGGATTGAATTGAACCGATGTATCTCTATGACAGACGGAAACAATACCTGTGATGATAGAATCAGAGGTAACGGCCTCAGTACGGGCAAGAAAGGCATAATATCTGGCCTGGCCTCCCCTCTAGGGTGACCTCTACCTCCCCGACCTCTACCTCTAGCTGGCTGAGCAGGTGGGTAGCAACTGGTGCTGTAACCATATCCTGGGAACTCTACGGATCATGTTGTGGCTGAGAAGAGTCTGGAGATGCACCCCTCCTATGTCTAGGGCAATCCCTCACCAAATGGAGAGTGTTACCACACTCAAAACAAGCTCTAAAAGGACGTGGCAGTTGTGATTAGCTCAGGATAGGTGCTGGACTGACCACTGAAAGCACCTCATGCAAGAGGCGCACTAGATACTAGAGGTTCATAATAAGGCTCCTAAGGTCTAGGAGGAGCTGGAATACCGATGGCTGCTGGAAGAGCGGAATGAACGGGGTGACTCATATAGCCCCTACCATAACAAACTGCAGCTGAGGCATGGGCACCAGAATAATGGTCCGACTCTCGAGACCTCTTGGCCTTTCTCTCCTCTCTATCCCGAGCAAGAATGCCTTCTACTCTCCTAGCAATGCTCACTACCTGCTGATAAGCAATATCCATCTCCAACTCCCAGGCCATGCTAGACCTGATGCTGGGAATGATCCCCTCAATAAACTGGTAAACTCTCTCACAAACTGTAGAAACCAAGGCCAGTGCATGCCTAGCCAAGTTGCTGAAACAGATAGCATACTCTGAAATAGTTATAGAATTCTGGCACAAATGCGCAAACTCTGCGCGCCATGCGTCCCTGGGGCTTTGAGGGACATACTCCCTCAAAAACATTTCTGAAAACTGGGTCCATGAAAAGAAAGTTGGCTCAGCTGGGCTGTCCAACTCAAAAGTACGCTACTATGATAGGCTGCCCCTCGAAGCTGGAAGGCAGTGAAGGAAACCCCACTCGTCTCTGCTATACCCATAATGCGAATGATACGGTGGCACTCCTCCTGAAATCATTGAGCATCCTCTGATGCTAGACCACTAAATGTAGGAGGGTTGTACTTCTTGTACCTCTCAAGCCCCCGCTGCTCCTCCTCTTAGACTGCTGCCCTACCCTCGGGCTGAGCTGGGGCTACAGACGATACCGGTATAACCTCTGGGATCTAATCAACCTGAACTCGCTGCTTTGGAGTGCCGGCAGTGGGAGTCTGTGATCCTCCCCCGGCCAGCAAGGGAAATCAACCCTGCCTGAGCTAGAGTGGTGTACATGCTCATGAACTGTGCAAGGGTCTCCTGGAGAGCTAAAGTAGTATTAGCAGTAGGCGCATCAAGCACCAGGGCTTCAATTGGAGCTGCTGGTGACTCTTCTATAACATCTCATGTGGTTTCTGTGGCTACACCACGTGCGCATCATCGGACTCTACCCCAACCCCGGCCTCTGATGGCTCTAGCAGGGGGTGTGGGTGCCTGGTCATCTCCGGTTGCACGTGTCCTCATCATCTGTGAGAGAATAGAAGATAGAGGTTTAGAATTTCGATATCAATAATCTCGCATGACAATGAATCAAATGAAGTGGAATTTTCCTAACAATTACATAGCCTCTCGAATATAAGCACACACGTCTCTGTACCGATTCGCGAGACTCCAATAAACTGACTTGTTATTCACGACTCCTATGAACCTAGAGCTATGATACCAACTTTTCACGACCCAAGTTCTCCCTCCGTGAAGTGTCATGACGGCACCTAGTCTCTACGAATAGGTAAGCCTAACAACTTGTGGAAAATGAGATAAAGATATGAAACTAACAATTTACATGTAGTATAATAAAGGAGTTTAAAATTCAACTCAGCATATACAATAATAACACTCTCAAACTAAACATAGCACTCCCAAAACCCAAAATCTCATGAATCACAAGCTAAAGAAGTACATAGTGTTATAACTCCAGAAGTCTAAACAAAGGTAAATAGTCGATAACTGAAGGGAGAATAGAGAGGGACTTCTAGGTCTGCGTACGCGGTAGATATACCTCGAAGTCGCTGGATCGCCTAGCCTCACGCATAGTATGGATGAGCAGAAAAACCTAAATCTGCACACGAAAAACATATGCAGGAAAGGGCATTAGTACACCACAGCAGTACCCAGTAAGTGCCAAGCCAAACCTCAGCCAAGTAGTGACGAGATCAGGTCAGAGCCCTACCGGTTTTACATATATAACAAGGCAAAATATTATGAAATATGGAAGTATAGTTAAATACTAACAGTCAATGTAAAAATAGAAATCACAGAAAGAAATTACTCAGTACACAGAGATAGCAATAGGGGATCTCCCAGGATAACGTCCCGTAGTCCCAAACTTAAATATACAGAGGATCTCCCGAGATACCTTCTCATAGTCCAAATCGTAAATGTGTAGGGGGATCTCCCGAGATACCGTCCCGTAGTCCCAAACATAAATGTGCAGGGGGATCTTCCAGAATACCATTCCGTAGTCCCAAAGTAAATACACAACCAAATCAATATACACACAGTCTCAGCCAGAAAGTCTACAGTTCTATTCCAGTTCGTATCAAAGAAACAGGTAATTCCTACCCTAAACATGCTACACAGAATCGATTAAGTAGTTAAAATAGATAAGACAGTTAAGGCACGTAAGCATGCTTTTCTAAGCTAAGAAGGAAGATACATGAACTAGTATTTCTCAATTCAAGGAAAAACACAGATATTTACTTAATGAAACGGGGATTTTCAATGAGTAGCACGTGTATGCACTTTTCACCTCACGTACGCGGCATTCATATAACAATAGTACCAAAATCTTAAGGGGAGTTCCCTCACACAAGGCTAGGCAAGTCACTTACCTCGAACCAAGCTCAAAATCAACCAGATATCTCGCTCTTGCCATGAGTATCCAACTCTGAGTGGCCCAAATCTAATCATATCAATTACATAACGTAAATATAGCTACAAGCAATGAATTTAGCTAATGAATTTAAAGCTATAACGAGAAAATAGGAAAACGCCCAAAAATCCTTCCCGGGCCCACATCTCGAAATCGAGAAAAAGTTACCAATTTAGAATACACATTCACGCACGAAATCACTCGTCCAAAAATTATTTAATTCCGACGTTTAAAACCCGATCAAAACTCAAATATCCGATTGGCGAATGTTTCCCTCAAATCCCCATTTTCCCACTCAAATTCCTTGATTAAATGGAGGAAATTACTGTAGATTGATAAAATATAAATGAAATAGGGTTAGGAATCAATACCCACTAATCTCCTCTTCAAAATCCTCATAAAATTGCCTTCTCCCGAGCTCCAAAAGTCCTAAAATTAAAAATGGGATAAAACCCTTGACTTGCCATTTTTGCTGCCAGAGATCCCGCTTCTGCGAGGGGTCTACCGCATCTGTGGTCTCGCGCCTGCAGAAAAACCATTGCAGGTGCAAAAATCACTTATCCGGGTTGGGGCCGCATCTGCGTTGGCCCAGCCGCATCTGCGATTCCTGATGCACAAGTCCAATTCCACTTCTGCGGTTCACTCGGTCGCTTCTGTGGCACCGCACCTACGGTCCAAAATCCGCAGGTGCAAAAACAACAGGTTCAGCACTTCAGAAATTGCCTAAGTTCAAATTCTCATCCTTTAAGCATCCAAAGCTCAACCGAGGCTCCCGGAACCTCAACCAAACATACCAACCAATCCTAAAACATCATACGACTTAGTCAAGCCCTCAAATCACATCGAACAACGCTAAAACCACGAATCACCCTCCAATCCAAACTTAATGAAGTTGAAATTCCAAAATTTTACAACCGATATAGAAACTAGCCAAACCATGTTTGACCCTAAATAGTGCACACAAGTCATATTCAACACTACGGACCTACCCCATTTCCAGAATCTAATTCCGATCCGATATCAAAAATATTACACTACCGGCTCAAAACTCCAAAAATTCAACTTTCGCCATTTGAAGCCTAAATAAGCTACAGACCTCCAAAAAACAATCCGTACACGCCCTTAAGCCCGAAATCACCCAACGGAACTAACGGAATCGATGGAAATCCATTCCGGAGCCATTTTCACACTATTCCGACTATGGTCCAAATTCTAAGTCTTAAAGCTCACATTTAGGAACTAAGTGTCCCAAGACACTCTGAAACTCAAGATGAACCATCCCGAAAAATCACAATAACAAAAATAGACACGGGGGAAGCATTTAATAGGGGATCCGAGTGTCAATTCTCAAAACAACTGGTCGGGTCGTTACAACAAGTTTAAATTACACTAATACAAAATCATCTTGATATTTTAAAATTCAAGAGAGTTAATAATGATAATCAATAAGAGAAGTCTTACAACACATAACTCTCCAAGCAACTATAATTGTACAATAGTATTTTGGAGCTCATCTTTGTCAAAAGATATCGAATATTGAGATCATGAAGGTTTGAATGTGTAGGAAACTTGCAACTCAACCTCGTCTTTCGTTGATATTCACATACCGCATATATTTGAATTAAAAGTTTTAGCTAATTGATGTCATGACCTAAACTAACCTTGTCGTGATGGCGCCTCTCGTGGTACTAGGCAAGCTGACACATTTCCAAAACAAATGATATTTTTCATTAAAAGACAAATCCCAAGCTATGTAATATAAAACCTTAAATAAGGAATTCAAATCAAAATAGAAGTGCGAAAAAAAAAGCCCCAGCATCAGTATGTCACTAAGTCATAAGCAACTACTACAACTATTCCGAAATATAGAAAGACTAACATAGTATGAAAGTAGCCAAAATACACTAAAGGGAAGATAAAGAAGGAGAAAAGCAGGACTACGATCGCCAGCCAGCTACCTCGCTATCTCCGATGAAAGTCAGCAACTGGAATAGTCAACAACCACTACCGTGGCCAGAGATACCTGGATCTGCACACAAGGTGCAGGGGGTAACGTTATTACACCAACTCAGCAAGTAACAAGTCCAAACAATGGGCTGATAGGTAGAGACGAACTTAACCTCAACAGGTAATAGAAATAAACTGTGCAGGAAAAGTAGGCATGCTGTTAGTTCAAGTATACAGCTCAAGCAGTAAAGTAAATATAGATCTGAACAATGTTAGATATAAAGCTCAGCTAACTCTACATGCCAATGCACAGAATGTATGAAATGCACCATGTGCTCCCACTCTCAAGTGCTCAACCACTCGGTACTGCATATGGCAATCTGGTCCAGGAAAATCCATCCCGGAGCATATACAACACTGACTACAAGTCAACCAGTACCAAGGAAGAAGGGTTATATATATATATATATATATATATATATATATACATACACTCAACCACTCGGTACCGCATATGGCCTTCCGGCCCAGGGAAATCTATCTCGGAACATACTCATCGCTGACTATAATGTAAGGCCACGAAAAATTTTGCTAAGTATTTTTGGATTTTATGGTGCCAGATTGGCCAATTATAATATTTTACGTACTATTAACATGATGAACATCAATTGGATATGGTAAATGAGTGTATAAGTCATATAATATGTGACGACCCAAAGGGTCATCACCGTATTTCTCCCTTTTTCTGTGCTTCCGAGGCCTTGGAAACCTTGCTTTTGGTTACCTCGATTTGCCTGCACGGTCTGGGCGCGAAGCCGGAATGTTTTTATGTTAAAATATGTGAATTTTGTGGAAAATTTGAAGAATTTTGATATTTATATTGATATAGTTGACTTTGGTCAATATTTTGCGTAAACGAGCCCGGATCTGTGATTTGACGATCCCGGAGGGTCCGTAGAAAAATATGGGACTCGGGCATGAGCCCGGAGTCGAAATCCGAGGTCTAGAACCTGAGTAAAAGAATTTTTCTGTTAAATTATTTTATGAAATTATTAAGGAAAAATGGAAATGAAAATGAGTTAGAAAATATAGGTATCGGTCTCGTATTTTGGTTTCGATGCCCGGTACAAGTCTTAAATATGCGTTAAGCGCTTTCTGTGAAATTTGGTCGATCGGACGTCGTTTGACGTGTTTCGGACCTAAATATCTAAAGTTGGAAATTATGAACTTTGAAATAAAAAAATGATGATTTTGAGTCTCGATTCTATGTAAATGATGTTATTTTGGCGATTTGATCGCACGAGTAACTCCATAGGATGCTTTTGAGGTTTTGTCCATATTTAGTTTGGAGCCCCGAGGGCTCGGATGAGTTTTGGATAGGTGTCGGATTGCATTTCTCATTTTTGGAAAAGTCTGGTATTCTGCTTCTGTGATCTTCGCAATTGCGAAGTGGAGATTCGCAATTGCGAGCTCGTAAATGCGAGCCACTTATCGCAATTGCGAATTCTGATACTTGTGGCCTATAATCGCAAATGCGATCGTCCTCTTCGCAAATGCGAATTCCGGAAATCTGCACTGGGTCGCAAATGCGATCATTTTGATCGCTAATGCGGAGGGCCATTGATCGCAATTGCGAGGCCCCTTTCGCAAATGGGAAGGTCCCAGATTTGGCCTAGCTTTGCAAATGAGAAGCTTGTTCGCAAATCCCATATTTGGTCGGGGTTCGCAGTTGCGAACCCCTGTTTGCAAATGCGACATCAGAGACCTGCATATTCATACTTAGACGATTTTGAAGCTTCATTTTTCATATTTTCAAAACCCAAACACCCATTGGCGATTTTCACGATCTCCCTCTTCTCCAAATTATTTGTAAGTCAACTTTTACTTAATTTCTTCAATCTTTAACATCATTTATCATGTTTTCATTTTAAAATCTAGGTTTTTCATGGGTAAAAATGGAGATTTTGGGTAGAACCTAGGTTTTGTTAAAATTAGGGATTTGGACCTCAATTTTAGGTCCGATTTCAAAACAAATCATAGATATGAACTCGTGGGGTAATGGGTGACCGGGTTTTGGTTTGAACTTCGAGTTTTGACCACGTGGGCCCAGGGGCATTTTGGAAATTTTTGAGTAAAACTTTAAGAAATTATTTTTATGCATTCAAGTTGATTCAATTAGCATTTGTTGATACATTCAAGTAATTTTTGACTAGATTCGAGCAGTTTTGTGTTGAATTCGAGGGGTAAAGCTATTCTAGAGGCTTGAGTGGACTTTTGGAGCATTTGAGGTAAGTGTTTGTTCTAACTTTGGCTTGAGGGANGCGATTAGTCCCTTGCCGGGAAGTAAGTATTTATTGTATTCTCCCTTGCCAGGATGATTGAATTGTAAATTGTATTACCTTGCCGGGATTTTCTTGTGATTGTTGTTACTCCCCTCGCACTTGAGTTGCAGTCGTTGTTTGGGTGAGTTCTTGGTATTAAATGTTGAGGATCGGGTTGCACGCCGCAACGATATTGATGAATATTGAGGATCAGGTTGCACGCCGCAACGGTATTGATGAATATCGAAGATCAGGTTGCATGCCGCAACGGTATTGATTGTTGAGGATCGGGATGCACGACGCAACGGTGATATCTGTTGAGGATCGGGTTTCGCGCCGCAACAGAGTATAGACTGTGTGTATTGTGTTCGTATGTAGAGACTTCCAGTGTTTCTCTTATCAGTGATATTGTTCAGTTTCGTTTCTTTATGAATAAATTTTCTATATTTTGACTGTAGTATTTTCCCCAGCACGTCCCTCCCCTTTTTACTGTTTAAATTGGTATATTTCCTGTTATTGCACATATATTTGTACAGGGTATTGTGGTAGGTCCTGTCTAGCCTCATCACTACCTCTCCGGGGTTAGGCCAGGCACTTACCAGCACATGGGGTCGGTTGTGCTGATGCTAAACTCTGTGCATTTCTTTTGCATAGACAAGGACGCAGCTTTCGGACCGCAGCAGTACTAGACCGGGAGCAGGCCTTCAGTCCAGGGACTCTTGAGGTAGCCTCGCAGACGTCCGCGAGCCCGGAGTCTCTTCTATTTTATTCAGCTTGTTAGCTTTTGTATTGAAACAGACTGTTATACTTTCTTTCAGACGGTTGTATTTAGTAAATCTTAGAAGTTCGTGATTGGTGACACCAGATTCTGGGTAGAGACATGTTTCAGACTTCCGCAAATATTTGGTTTCCTTTTTGTTTAAGTTTAAAGTCTTCCGCACTTGTTTAATTGATTTTCATTTATTATATTGTTGAGATTTATTAGAGAATGTTAAAGTTTGGCTGGCCTAGCTCCGTTAGTAGGCGCCATCACGACTCCCAATGGTGGGAAATCCGGGTCGTGACAAGTTGGTATCAGAGCTCTAGGTTGCATAGGTCTCGCTACTCACAGACAAACTTGGTCGAGTCTGAGGGATCGGTACGGAGACGTCTGTATTTATCCCCCAGAGGCTACAGAGTTAGGAAAAATTTCACTTTGTTCTTTCTTGTCGTGCAATTCTTTTTCTCAAATACTGATTTTCTTTCTACTATGTCCTTTCGCAAATGGCGAGAACACGTGCTTCTTCTTCTACCGCGCAGCAGCCCGAGCCCCCAGCAGCAGCTCCTGTGAGGGGCATAGGTCGAGGTCGTGTCAGAGGCCGAGGCAAGGGCAAAGCTCAGCCCCGGGCAGCAGTTCCAGAGGTGGAGCCTCATATTGACTATGATGAGGAGGTTGCAGTCCCAGCAGCTCCAGTGGGCCCAGCTCAGGTCCCAGGAGGGGTCATGTTCACCCCAGATCTTCAAGATGCTCTAGTCAGATTGGCAGGCTTTATGGATAGTGTCACTAGAGCGAGTTTGCTGCCAATAGCACCAGCCACTTCTCAGGCTGGAGGAGGGGTTCAAACTCCTGCTACACGTACTCCGGAGCAGGTAGCTCCCCAGACTCATGTCCTAGTGGTTCAGCCAGCAGTGGCAGCTCAGACCGGTATTACAGCTCAGGCCGTTGATGGAGCGGCTATGTCTTCAGATGCTTTGTGGAGACTTGATCGGTTCTCCAAGCTTTTCACCACCACTTTCAACGGTGCTTCATCAGAGGATCCATAGGATTTTCTATTTAGCTGTCATGAGATTCTCAGGACCATGGGTATAGTGGAGACCAACGGGGTCGATTTTTGCACCTTCCGGCTTGAAGGATCCGCCAAGACTTTGTGGAGAGATTTTTGCCTATCTAGACCAGCAGGGTCCCCAACTTTGACATGGGATCAGTTCGCGGAGTTATTTTTGGAGAAGTTTCTCCCAGTCACTCAGCGGGAGGCACTTCGTAGGCAGTTTGAGCGCCTCCAGCAGGGCTCCATGACAGTTACACAGTATGAGACTAGATTTGTTGACTTGGCATGCCATGCGGTTGTTATACTCGCTACGGAGTGAGACAGGGTCCGGAGGTTTATTGATGGATTGATTTAGCCGATCTGTCTCCAGATGGCCATGGGAGTTGGTAGTGATATTTCCTTTCAGGAGGCGGCCAATGCGGCCCGCAGAGTTGAGATGGCCCTCTCACGAGGGGGTGGTCAGATGTCGGACAAGAGGCCTCATCATTCTGGTAGGTTTAGTGGTACCTCGTCTGGAGGTAGGGATCATAGAGATGGAGGTAGGGACCGTAGAGGTGGAACTCGGACCGACAGAGGCAGAGGACAGCCAGTGGTTGATCGTCCTAGAGATACAGTTCAGGGAGGTGGGGCCCAGCCCCGGTGTTATGCTTTGCCCGCCAGGCCTGAGGCCGAGTCTTCTGATACAGTTATTACAGGTACTATTCTGGTCTGTGACAGGGATGCATCAGTGCTATTTGACCCTGGGTCTACGTACTCATATGTGTCGTCTTATTTTGCTCCCTACTGGCTATGCCTAGTGATGCCTTGGGTATTCCTGTATATGTATCCACGCCAGTGGGTGATTCTATAGTGGTCGACAGAGTTCATCGTTCCTGTGTAGTAGTATTTGAGGGTCTTGAGACCCGTGTTGATCTATTGCTTCTAGACATGGTTGATTTTGATGTTATATTGTGGATGGATTGGTTGTTCCCGTATCATGCGATCTTGGATTGTCACACCAAGACCGTGACCTTGGCTTTACCGGACTTGCCCTGATTAGAGTGGAGAGGGACCCCCGGGACATGCCACCCGCAGTGTTATTTCATATGTTAAGGCTCGACGCAGGGTCGAGAAGGGGTTTTTAGCTTATTTGGCATATGTTCGTGATTCCAGCACAGAGGTCCCTTCTATTGACTCAGTTCCTATTGTTCGGGAGTTCCCAGAGGTTTTCCCTTCATACCTACCGGGTATGCCGCCCGATAGGGATATTGATTTTTGTATTGATTTGGCTCCAGGCACGCAGCCCATTTCTATCCCGCCATATCGTATGGCCCCGCCAGAGCTGAAAAAGTTAAATGATCAGTTGCAAGATTTGCTTGAGAAAGGCTTCATCAGGCCTAGTGTTTCTCCTTAGGGTGCGCCAGTTCTTTTTGTGAAGAAAAAGGATGGATCGATGAGAATGTGCACTGACCACCGGTAGTTGAACAAGCTGACGATAAAGAACAAGTATCCATTGCCGAGGATTAATGATTTGTTTGACCAGTTGCAGGGTGAGAAAGTGTTTTCAAAGATAAATTTGAGAACGGGCTATCATCAGCTGAGGATTAGGGTGTCTGATGTCCCTAAGACAGCATTTCGCAGTCGGTACGGGCATTATGAGTTTTTGGTCATGTCATTTGGGTTGACC